>JALIGW010000005.1:69802569-70042569 GCA_023053685.1 Diadophis punctatus similis
CATTCGTACTTAGAAAATAAAACCGAGATTCAATTCTAATTAACAAAATATTTATTTTAGTACAAGAGTAACCAAAAATATAAACCTTTAATAAGCTACATCTTCTCAGCTAATAATTCACGTCTGCCTCGGGCGAGGCTTCAAAGGAGAAGAAAGGTAGGAGGAGACAAAACTCCTGGAATGCACGCATGCGTAGTAAAACATATCATGTCTGCTTGATTAGGAAATACAGTAAATCTAGAAATAGTAGAGATGCACAACTGGCAATTATTCACATTGTGACATGGAGGCATTTTGCAAATCAGAAAAAATGATGATGCTTTAATAATTTGATATAGGCTTGTATAGAAGTGTAGAAAAAATGTTTTTGCTATAAGGTGTAGCAGAGAGGAAATGTCTTTCAGCAAGATCCAAAGTGCTTAACTGCACAATCTTTGAAAGCATAAACAGCTCTGCATGGAATGAAAGAAAAACTGCAACTCGGAGCTTGCAGTTTTCTCTGTAGAGGAAAAGAGAAGAAAGGAAAAGAAGTTCTTTATTCCCCCAGGATAAAGCCAGCTGCAGTGGAAACCCAAATGCTCTTCCAATCAGGAGTAAGCAGAAAAACAGAGAAAAAGAAGAACAAAGATGGGAGTCCCTTGCTTGCTATCTTCACCCTTAATGTTCTTGGTAGTCAACAGAGTATATATAAGCATCAGAGTACCGTATTTTTTGGACGATAAGATGCACCTAGCTCTTGGGGAGGAAAACAAGAAAAAAAAAATCTGCCTCTGCCTCTGATTGGTGGTTGGATCTGTCTCCCTGTTCCAGGCTGCGGGGATCGCCACCATCAATTGCTACTGTCGCCGCCCATCGCCGCTGCTGCCTATCGCTGCCTCTGTGCGCCCCATTTCGGCCTCCACATGTCCCATTTTTGTCCTGTTCCAGGTGGAGGGGATAGGTGGTGGTGGTGATCCCTGCCACCTGGAACGGGCCAAAAATGGGGTGCGCGGAGGCCAAAAATGGGACATGCGGAGGCCGAAAATGGGGTGTGTGGAGGCAGCGATAGGCAGCAGCGGCGATGGGCAGCAATGGCAGCAATGGGCGGTGGTGATCCCCACAGCCTGGGGATCACCACCAAAGCTAGAATACCAGCTTATAGGTTGTATTCTGGGAGGTAGATCCAACCACCAATGAGCTGCTCATGCTCAATCAGGCTGTGCTGAAGCTGACCAGGCTGTTCGCTGTTTGCTGCAAGGAGGCAAATTGCTGGCAGGCAGAGGATGAAGGGTGGGGGCCAGTGGGTGGGCGGGGCTTCAGCAACATTCACTGTATAAGGCATACAGACATTTCCACCCACTTTTTTTGGGGGGGAGTGCATCTTATATACCAAAAATACAGTATATATAAGCAAGAGCTGTAGTGGCACAGTGGTTAGAATGCAGTACTGCATGCTACTTCTGCTGACTGCCGGCTGCCAGCAATTTGGCAGTTTGAATCTCACCGGCTCAAGGTTGACTCAGCCTTCCATCCTTCCGAGGTGGGTAAAATGAGGACCCAGATTGTTCGGGGCAATATGCTGACTCTGTAAACCACTTAGAGAGGGCTATAAAAGCACTGTGAAACGGTATATAAGTCTAAGTGCTATTGCTATCTTTCTTCTCTCCAACCAAATGACCGACCCAAATAGGATACTGCAACATTATCCTGGGACACGTATATTTCCTTTCGTTCATCCACTTTTGATCATACAGAAGTGTCTAGGAGATACAGGTAGTCCTCAACTTAAGACCACAATTGAGCCCAAAATTTGCATTGTTAAGCGAGAAATTTGTTAAGTGAGTGTACTCCATTTCTTTTCTTGCCATATTTGTTAAGTGAATCAATGCTATTCTTAAATTAGTGACACAGTTGTTAAGTGACTCTGGTTTTCCCATTGACTTTCCTTTTCAAAAGAGGATTACATGACTCCGGGACACTGCAACCGTCATAAATGTGAGTCAGTTGTCAAGCATCCAAATGTAAATCACGTGACCATGGGGATGCTGCAACGGACATATGTCTATGGAGATTCTCAGTCTTCCAGGTCATGGTTGTCCCAAAGGTGTTTTTTCAAGAAGCAACTAGACTTTCTGGTTTTTCTTTCAAGACGTATTGCTTCTCATCCAGAAATGTCTTCAAAGAAAAACCAGAAAGTCAAGTTACCTCTCGAAAAAGCAACTTTGGGTCACAGTCCCATAGTTTCTTGCTTGGTGCCTAGTTTGGGTAGGTACAGTATGTCATGTGGCTTCTCATAATTCAATTAAGCCTCGGGGGAAAATCACAAGGGACTCATATTGTGGGAATAAACAGTTCTACAAGCATACACAAAAATGTTAAAACAGCTGTTATATTGGGTATCTACAGTATATTATGATAATTCTTCTGGGTATTGTAGACTTTTCCCTGATCAAGGAGCACTATAAACAAAATACAAGACACAAGTTATTAAATACATTTACAAAGATAAAAACTTTCATTATCATATCTAACTAGAATATAACTAGCTTTGGGTCAGTGTTGCCAATTCAATTAAACGTTCTTTAGATATTCTACCGGCATAATGTAGAAAAACTTGTTTCTTTGACTAAACTTATGTGTTGCCAGCGATCTTTCTAATATTAAAAGCTTTTTCCTACTCACAGATCATGTTTTATCTAATAGCTAAAAGCTCCCTAACAGAGAGGGGAGTTCTGCAAATGCTCTTTAGTACATTTAAAAATGTTCAGTAACGAAAGATTGTGAATTTCCCCAAAACTTTAAAGCAATAGTGAAACATTTTTAAAGCAGAATATTTCTCAGTTAGGAATTAAGGGCATAATCTATGGTGCGATTCATTTCTGTTAAAATCTAATAATGCATTTGGCCCCTTTCTAAGTAATTTTTTAAATTTTTACTTCCCAATATAACTATAGAGATTATTGGCTGTATTGTCTGAACTTTCATATCTTTTGCATGGACAACTTTTACTGTTGTGGTTCGTCGACTGCCAGCAGAGATGGCAGTCGAGTCAGAGGAGTCAGAGGAGATGGAGTGGGTTACCATCAGAGCTGGCGGAAGGCTCTGAGGAGCAGGAGGTCTCACAGCCAAATGCAGAGAAGGGCTCATCTACTCACACTCAGGTGGAGAGACAGCTGTTTTCGGGGCCTGAGCTGAGTGAGGGGGAGGAACAGTTGTCCAATAGTGGGCTTTAAAACCCTTTGTTACTGGTTCATGCTTGCATGTGCTCATGCATGCGACGCTTCTGTGCATGTGCAGAAGCGTCCTGGGCAGGTGGGTGGAGCCTCCCACTGCCAGCACTACCAGTTCTTAGAACCAGGCCAAACCGGGAGCAACCCACCGCTGGGCCTGTCCCAGATGCATGTATGTGCAGAGAAGTGTGGAGAGGAAAGCAATGAAGGACTGAGGGCCAGCTATCCAGGAAAAGGAGGAGACATTAACAAGCCCCTCCCTGGTTGGGTTATAAGGAGGAGGGGTGTGGGAGGTGTGGTTGTCAGAGACATCTGTTCATGCTCCAGAAGAGTTCCCTCTGGTGGATTTCTTGCTAGGATTTCCTTGCCACTAACCAGATTGGTCAGGACTCTGTGTTGGGATTGAAGTGCTAATTGAGGCTCCCTGTGGGGAACTCAGAGACTGTTATTGCTTGCGAATCACCTAAGGATGTGTGACCTGGAGTTTTGTCAATGAATGCCATGTATTCCTGCCTTTCTAAATAAAGAGGTTTCTCCTCATGAGTAGGCTGTTGAGTGGGGCTCGTGAAGGCTGGGTCAGAACAGTTACTACATATTTTGTTTCCAGATTTTCAGGCCCAAATACATGGAAAAAGTGAAATTTATCTTCAGAAAGGAAGTTGACTAAAGTTATTAATGCATTTGGTAAAATGTAGACATGTGATATAGTGGCTGTTTTGGATGTAAGATTATTTCTTTCCAGATTAAGAGGCATGAACTTTCAAGAACATCTGGAAAGGGATGTAACAGCATAATGAAGTAACCTCAAAGATAACATGCAAAGAAATGCTAGAAAGTCTGTGAATGAAATAGAAAGACAGGAGGTTCTTTTTGCATTTCCAGAAAGTTGGAGTAAATATTTCAACTCAACATGGAGAGGCATGTAAGGAGAGTTGAAAGAGAAAATATACACCATCCATGGAGATTCTCAGTCATCCAGGTCATGGTTGTCCCAAAGGTGCTTTTTCAAGTTCTGAAGAAGTGAAGAAGCTTCTTGGATGAGAAGCAAAATGTATTCAAGGGAAAAAAAAGAAAGGAAGTCCAGTTGCCCCTTGAAAAAGCACCTTTGGGACAAGATATACTCCCTTTGGGAGTTGGGCAGAATAAATAAATAAATAAATAAATAAATAAATAAATAAATAAATAAATAAATAAATAAATAAATAAATAAATAAATAAATAAATAAATAAATAAATAAATAAATAAATAAATAAATAAATAAATAAATCAATCAATCAATCAATCAATCAATCAAAATAAATAAATAAATAAATAAATAAATAAATAAATAATAGGAGCCGAGGTGGTGCAGTGGTTAAAAGCAGCACTGCAACCTTCAGCTGATTGCTAGTTCAGCAGTTCAGCTGTTCAAATCTCACCAGGCTCAAGGTTGACTCAGCCTTCCATCCTTCCGTGGTGGGTAAAATGAGGACCCAGATTGTTGGGGGCAATATGCTGAACTCTGTAAACCGCTTAGAGAGAGCTGTAAAGCACTATGAAGCGGTATATAAGTCTAAGTGCTATTGCTATTGCTAAATAAATAAATAAATAAATAAATAAATAAATAAATAAATAAATAAATAAATAAATAAATAAATAAATAAATAAATAAATAAACCACACTTACAAAGTTGGACACAAAATATTATTGAGAATTGCTAGCTGCCCTGATGAGTTGAGATGGGTGGCTATAGAAATGAGAAGGGAGGAAGGAAGGAAGGAAGGAAGGAAGGAAGGAAGGAAGGAAGGAAGGAAGGAAGGAAGGAAGGAAGGAAGGAAGGAAGGAAGGAAGGAAGGAAGGGAGAACTACCAATTTCTCATTACACATAGAGATCCAATCCTACTGGATTGTGCAGGATTGTCCTCAGCGTTTTGTCAAAAAAAGTCTAAGTGGTAGCAGCAATGGTGCAATGGAAGCTGTTGTGTGTCACAGTGGCTACCACCTTGATCTTTTGACCATCTCCTGCAGACACCCCACGAGATTAGATTGATCAAAAGTGATAATTGAACTGGCTCTTTACTGACCATAAGAGTCCATAGTCTCTTGGGTTTCAGGTCAGTCCACAGATCAAATACATCTCTGATGGCCTCCACTTTCCTTACTCCGCACAAGCCATCTTCAGTCTTTCCTTCCTAATGATAGGGCCCGGCCTGAACGAAAGCTTTCGTTTCCAGAAGGACAACTTGAGAGGCTGTTAAATGACCAAGAAGGTTGTATAAAGATCACTTTCCCTTTGGGCTTGCTCAAATTAAAACTGACAGAAGGTAGCATTAGCTTACAGGCTCAAGATGGCCCCTTGTTCATCAGATAACATTAACAGAGCAATCAATACTGCCAGATAATTGCAACTAATAGGATTGCTAAGTGTGCCTTTCCAGGAATGTGGGGAAAACAAAAGTCTATTTCACTGTGGTTTGCTTTGTTTCATCTACTTAACTGACAACTTACAAAAGCCCAGTGAATGGAAATCCATCCATAACACGATTCCCTTTATCCACATAAAAGCAGATTCCATTTATAGTACATATATACTGCACATACTAATATAAGAGTCATGACATGTAAGGTATCATTGAAGGACCAGGCATTAATCCATTCATTAGGGTTATGAAATGTTGCAGAAATGATAATAATTTTGGCCCCATGAGTGAATTACGGGGTTTTTAAATTGTGGTTTTTTAAATGATTTAAATGTTTTAATTGTTTATATTGTTTTAATTTTGTTCTTAAATCTTTTAACAGTTTGCAGATTTTGTATTCAATATGCTGTGAGCCGCCCAGAGTCCCATTGGGAGTTGGGCGGCATACAAATCTATTAAATAAGAAATAATAAATAATAAGAAATAATGATAATGATGATGATGATGATGATGATGATACTAATATTAATACTAATACTAATACTAATAATACTACTAATACTAATACTAATAATACTACTAATACTAATACTAATACTAATAATACTAATAACACTACTACTACTACTACTACTACTACTACTACTACTACTACTACTACTACTACTACTAATAATAATAATAATAATAATAATAATAATAATAATAATAATAATAATAATAATAATAATAATAATAATAATAATAATAATAAAAACCCTACAGTACAGAGCAGGGATGTCAAACTTGATTTCTTTGAGGGCCGGATCAGCATTATAGTTCTCTTCCGTGGGCCGAATGGGGAGAGGGGGGATGGATGCCTCCTGTAGCACCCTGCTGCCCAAAATGGGGAATGGGGGGCACACACAGCCACCTCATGCCCAGTTTTCGGCCTGGATGCCTGGATACTTCCTACAGCAATTTGCTGACCAAAACGGGGCACGCAGCCACCTGCACTCCATTTTTGGCCTGAACGACCTCCTGCAGCACTTTGATGGCCAAAACTGGGCCCAGGGGGCCATGGATAGCCCCCTGTACCCCATTTTGGCTAGTAGAGTGTTGCAGGGGGCCGTCCAGGCTGAAAATGGAGTGTGTGGGGATCGCATGCGGCCCCCATACCCCATTTTGGCCAGCAGAGGCTTTGTGGACCAGTCCTTGGTTATTTCTGGCCCCTCACGGGCCACATCCGGCCCATAGGCCTTGAGTTTGACACCCCTGGTATAGAGTGTGTGATAACATTAATGCACATCTGTGTCAGGCTTCAAAAACAAGAAAGACATATGTGACTTTTCCAAGCAGATTTTTTTTTTAATGGTTCCTCACCCATAGACAAAATTTTGCCAAACTAAAGCATGCCAACCAGGGCTGAATTGCTACCGGTTTGGGCGGGCCAGTCGGTCGTCGTAGAGCCGATAGAGCCGATAGTGATCGCAATGTGAGCCTTCTCCCGCCCGTTTCCCCGCCCACCTGGACGCCGCCATTTGGGTTATTTTACCCTCTGTGCATGCGCAAAGCATTCTGCACATGCACAGAGGGTAAAAGAACCCAAATGGCGGTGTCCAGGCGGGCGGGGGTAGCGGGTGGGGGAAGGCTCGCGCTGCAATCGCTATCGGCTCTATCGGCTCTATGACGACCGACTGGCCTGCCTGAACCGGGAGCATTTCACCCCTGATGCCAACGTCCCCATAAAGCATATGCAGGTAGTCCTTGACTTGGTACATTCATTTAGTGATCTTTCAAAATTACAACGGCCCTGAAAAAAAGTGACATGATCATTTTTCACATGACCTTTGTAGCATCCCCATGATCATGTGATCAAAATTCAGATGCTTGGCAACTGACTCATGTTTATGACGGTTGCAGTGTCCCAAGGTCATCCTTTGCAACTTTTTGACAAGCAAAATCAGTGGGGGAGCCCGATTCACTTAACAGCCTTGTTACTAACTTATCAGCTGCAGTGATTCACTTAACAACTGTGGCAAGAAAGGTCATAAAATGGGGCAAATCTCACTGAACAAATGTCTCACTTAACAACATAAATTTGGGGCTCAATTGTGGTCATACGTTGGGGACTACCTTTATTGATCTTGGTAGTAGCTTCTAGAAGAGCCATGGTGGCGCAGGGGCTAGAATGCAGTACTGCAGGCTAACTCACTGCCAACTGCCAGCAGTTCGATTCTGACCTGCTCAAGGTTGAGTCAGCCTTCCATCCTTCCGAGGTCGGTAAAATGAGGACCCAGATTGTTGGAGGCAAAATGCTGACTCCTAAACTGCTTAGAGGGGGCTGTAAAGCACTCTGAAGCGGTATAGAAGTCTAAGTGCTATTGCTATTCTAAGCTTCCAAACAAAATGTTCACAATGTCTTCTTAAATCAGATTAGGACCATTGCAACTATGACAAGGAAACAATACACAATAAAGATATGCACAAGCGATCAATCCTTTAATGGGTCATTGCATTGCCTCTTACCATAAATAGCTTTAGTTTACCCCAGTATAAATAGGCCAAATGACGTTCCTCTTCCACCAAGATTGACAAGCGGCTGAGCAAATTTTGCAACTATTGTTTGTCTTAAAAGAACTTTTAAAACTTCTCCCTTTCTTAGAATTGTCGTCTATTATATGTTATATTTCCCACAGCTAAATCATTTAAGTTCAAGAAACTAGTGGAACGTGACCAAAACACCACCATACATCCTCACAAGGTTGAGTTGGATTCCAAGCTTTTTAAGAGTATGAAATAACATGAATAATTTCTTTAAATACGATTGTTTTTAAAAAAAATCCACAAAAACAGCTCCACCGGAATGGAATCCATAAAGTTGCCAGAGAATGCTGACTAATTCTAGAAAGCAAGGGAAGACATGATTAAAATAGAATATGATACAAAAGAAAAATGGAAATCTGAACAGAAGGACTACATGCCACAACTTTTTGTTTCAGATCCCATTTTTGCTTCTTAAAATTCTTGATTTCTGTCCTTCAGAATATTGAGTTTCATACCATAATAAATCATATTTTTCTTAATCCTTATTTCATATGATTGGTACATTTCAGGTGTTTTTCTTTTTTTTTTTTAACCTTTTTTTTTAAATTCAAAAAGTTTTATTAGTACAAAGTACAAGCATTTTTCTCTTTTCTCCCCCCCCTTTCCCCCTAACCCCAACCCTCCCCCCTCCCCCTCCTCCCCATCCCTTCCCCTCCCTGGACTTCCCAGAACATACACAGGGTATAATATAGTTTACACAAATGCAAAACTAAAATATGCTAACAAATTATTAACTTCCAAATATCAAAAACTCTTAACTCCTTATACAGTAAATTAAACAAAAAATTAAGTTGAAATATGTCCTTCCTCATCTATTTTAGTCCATTCATCTTCTCCTTTATCAGGAATATCATTTAAATAATCTTTAACATGTTCTAAAATTTTTGCCCTTTACAATATTAATTTTAAATAAGTCTTCCTCTTACAGTTTTATGCCACCAACACCTGGCAGCAATTATTAAATTCCAAACCAACTTAACCAAATCTAAAAATATTTAACAACATCACATTCATTTGATCTCTATTACATTAGATTACAACCTATACTTATTTCCACCTCTAATATAATTTTAATCTTATTCTCTACCAATTTAATCTCTATTACATTAACTATCTTCTATTCTTATTCCCCAAACTGTAAAATTAATTTAATCTTATTATTTAAACCAATTTAATCTCTATTACATTACTTTACCTTCTATAATTATTCCCCATAAGTAATCTTGTAATCTAATTTCTGTAAACTTAAACAGCCTCATATATACATTTAAACTTTATTCTTATTTCTTTTACATTATCCTACTATTAGTAAAACGTCAATTCTCAATTCTTCTCCCCTTAAATATTTCTTTAAGTTGGCATCTGAAGATATGTTTATCCATTCTTGCTTCATTTGGAGAAGTTGAGGACTGAAATCGGTAATTTGAATCTTCTTCGCTTTCAACCTTTACTTCACTAATCTGTCTTAAATCCTTTGTATCTTCTTGACTTTTCAAAGTTCCTTTCTGTTGTGAAAACCACCAGTATTCCTCTCCCTCTTCTTTAATTTCCTCATATCTTTTGTCTTCTTCACTTTCAATCTTTACCTCTTTAACTTGTCTTGGGTCCTTTGGTTCTTCTTGACTTTTCAGGATTCCTTTCTGTTCCTCATTTCTTTTGTCTTCTGGTGACTTTGGTCTCTCAACCTTTAACACGTTGGCAAAAAAATCTTTTGCTTCACAGATCGTAATAAGTCTGTATCTTTTCCCCCTAAAGGTAACAGATAGTCCAGCCGGGATTTCCCATTTATATCGTATCTGTTGCTTTTTTAATTCTGCCACCAGAAAAGTATAACCTTTACGTGCTTTTAATATTTTTGGAGGAATTTCCTTAAACGTCAGAACCTCTTGTTCTTCGACCTTAAGATTGTTTTTATAAGTCACCTGTAAGATTCGATTTCGCAGTGTCCTTGTGGTAAAATATACTACAATGTCTCTTGGTAAATGATTTTTTCTGGCAAACCAAGAATTAGCCCGGAATATTTTTTCAATCTGCCATTCCAATTCAACTTTTCTTTCCCCCAAGAGCTTCACCAATGCATCCAGGATCTTTTCCTTTAAATTTTCTTTATTATTTTCTTTTGCCCCCCGTAGCCGTAAGGCAAATTCCATGTCTTTATATTGAAACATCGTTAATTCTGCCTCAGTTCCATCAATTTTATTCTGGATCTCAGTTACTTTTTCAACCAAAGTCCCAGTAGACTGTTTAATTTGAGTCACGTCCTGTCCCAATAAGTCTATATTAACTGCCAAGGCTTTAAATACAGATTCCACATTGTCTCTGGTTTGTTGAGTCTGAGAAACAAACTCCTCTGAGACAGCTTGTATTTTTTCATTAATTTCAGTAATTTTTCCATTAATTTCAGTAATTTTTTTGTTAACTACTAAAACAATTTCTTTCTGCATATCTTTCATAATTTGCTGCCATTTTTCCAATGTAAGAGGCTGTGTTGGGGGGGCAAAGTCTTGCAAATTAACAATATTTGTGGGAAGATTTTCAATTTTTCCTATTCCTTTAAAAGAAGCATTCTTTGCCAGTTTTAAAGACATCTTCAATTTGTATTAATTCTGTATAGCCAAAAAACAAAGTTCATCCAAGAAGAGAGCAAAAAACAAAAGGAGTTCTCACCAACATCTGTTAACAATCAGAACTGTCATTAGCTTCAGTAGCTTTCGCTTTCTCCACGCCTTTCAAGTTCCAAGCGCCATCTTTAGCTACTTTGTTGCTTCCCAAATAATCCAAAAAGCAACACCGGAGTTAGGTAAAAATACTTGGTTTTAGATTCTCCTGGTATGTTCCGTCTGCTGCATTGTTTAGAGTAATAAAGTAATAAAACCATTTGCTACCAGCAGAGATGGTCGCGGCTTCTTGCTCCACTAAAAATTAGCAGAGGCATTCCAGGTCCGGAGCTATGACAGGCTTCAAGGGAGCCCTCGCCCTTCGCACCCCAGAGCTTCTTCTGGGGTGTTAGGGGGGGCTCTACCTCTGCCCATCTGCTCTTCTCCCCTCCCTTTGCCCGGGACAGGAGTTTCCAAGCCACCAGACAGCTGATGTGGCTTATCTGGCAGCTTTTACGGAGCCTGGAGTTGAGCGCCCATAAAGAGCGTCCAGCGAAGCTCGCGGTGCCACCGGAAGCTCTCAGGTGTTTTTCAAAAACAGAATATTAAAAGTTTAGGCATTTACTTAGCAAATCTGCTAAGTGTATTTTCAACTCATTTCTTCTCAGTTTGCCAATTATTTTAAAATAATTATATGAAACTTTACATGTGTAATTACGCCCATGAGAGCTATGCATGCAGGTAGTTTTTGACTTATTACCATAACTGAGCCTGGAATTACAGTTGCAAGTCATAAATTGAGGCATCATGTGACTGGACCCAATTTTTAAAAACATTTTATGGTGATCATTAAGTGAATGCCATAGTTATTAAGGAAATCAATTTTCCCCAGTGAGAGGGGGGTTTTTTTGGTCAGAAACTGGAAATAAACACTGGAAACCAGCAAAAAATGTTACAAACCATGGTCACATGACCACAGGATGCTGCAAACAACTATAAAGGTGAACCGATTGCCAAGAATCCAAAATGCGACCACATGACACTGGGTAGGGATTGCATGTCACGTAGTGAATTTTGTCAGTTGTATGTCTATGCAGGGTGATGCACCCCTATCTAATATTATGGTATATTCCAATACAAGCAGAACACGTGATATGATGTGTACGCATGTCTACATTCCTAATCCACCATTAATTTTTCTTCTGCCTTAGCTTTTGACCTGAACGGTTGTGTTTTCTTAGCAAAGATGTAATTATTCAGGATTTATTGTTTTTGTACTGAAATAAATATTTTCTATTAGACCTTTAATCTCGGTTTTATTTCTAAATGATTGAATTCCAAGTAAAAGATCCAACATCGCCTCTATGAGATTTTATTCTCATCCTAACATTGCATGACTTTGAAAATGTGTTGTAAGTAGTTTTGGGGACTTCAAATAGTTGTTAAGCTTCAAATGGATGTTAAGATACCTGTCGTAAGTCAAGGACTATCTGTACAATTTCTCTAATATAATGTGTTTCAAAATACTGACATTTGTAAATGCACTTTCACATACTCTAATGCAGGGATGACAAACTCGATTTCATTGAGGGCCAAATCAGGGTTGTGTTTGACCTTGGGGGGGGGTGGGGTAGGTGTGGCCAGCTCAACATTACTTGTGTCAGGGGCATCTGTGGTGACCCGAGTGCTCTACAAGTGAAAACTGGCTCGCGAATTCCGTTTTCGGTTGCGACAGCCTCCTGCAACCCTCTGCCAGTGAAAACGGAGTTTGGGAGGGGCTCGGGCAGCCCTCCTGAGCTCCATTTTCACTGGCAAAGGGTTGCAGGAGGCCATTGCAGCTGAAAACGGAGCTCATGAGCCCATTTTTACTGGCAGAGGCACCGTGGGCCAGTCCTTCGTTGTTTCCAGGGCGGCCCTGCGGGTCAAATCTAAGCATCCCATGAGCCAGATCTGGCCCGCAGGCCTTCAGTTTGACACCCCTGCTCTAATGCATGTGGTGTTTTTTTTCCAGGATTGTCAATGGCAACACCAAATTCAGAAAATCTGGACTTTTTTTGGGAAAAGTGGTACTTAGGAAAATTAGCATTAAATGTCAACCTGCCAGATTTCTTTGTCATCAGTCCTTATAACTTCTCACACAGCCTTCTGATTCAATACTGTCACATTGTTCCCATAGACTTGCAATCTTAACAATGTGGGAAGAGGGCTGCCATCCTCTGGCTTTGTAGTCTTTCATCTTGGAATAACCGTGGGAAGGATAATTCAAACACTTCTCTGGCATTGGAGTCCATTGCTTTTTGTATTCTATAAGTCCAGGATAAACTAAGTCCAGATAAGCTCTGTGGGGAAATCCTTTCTGTTGTTTTTAAGCACTGAGGCAATGGCTATCATGTTCACTAATGCTTCACCATTGGTGCAAGACTGGAAAAGCAATCGATTTCATAATAAATCAGCCCATTTTCCAATCAGTAGCAGCTGTATTTGTTAAGGCCAACATGCCAGGAATGTGAAATGCCAAGTTCAAATTGAAAAAGATAGACAATGCTTTCAGCTGCTCCTGAAAATATGCTCTTACTTATCCCAGCTTAAAACCCTCACTTTTGCTTCATTATTTAACACTTTAACCTCCCATTTCTGTGGCATGTTTTAAGAAAAGTTTAAAACATATTTTATACTTAGCCTTTTCCTCACAGAATCTACATCTTAGTTTGCTTTTGGGGGTCTTAAGACTGATGTCATATCTCATGGGTTGTTCCTTGATTATTGATTAGTTTTGATGCTGCGATTTTGTGTTGTCATTTATGGTTTGATGTCATTTTGTGATGTATTTATATTTATCCTTTGTTTATATCTATTTTAAATTTGATTATTATTTATTAAGGTTTTAAGCGCCTCAGGCCAGCTTAAATGAGAGTTATGATCAATGTTCCCTCTTATTTATTTAGTTGGGAATTCTTCAATGCCGCCCTACTCCCTAAGGCCTCTAACATTGAAAATCACTGCACGGCAGTTGGAAACTGCTGCACCACATTTTCTTTTCTGGAGGGACCGAACCGGCCTCCCTGGATGAAGAGTAAGCTGGTGGGCCTTTGATCTTGCTCTCCTCCTCTCCCTAGCAGCGAAGCCCGCCTGGGGAGGCAAGAGTTAAAGCCTCCGCCTCTCTTCATTGAAGGCTCCGTTCCCCCACCCCCCACCCACCCCATCGGCTGGTGATCAATGTTCCCTCTGACATAAGAAAACACTGCGGGGCAGTTTGAAACTGCTGCGCTGAGTTTTCTTATCACGTGCGCGGCTGCACAGCTGCGCAGCTTAGAGGGAACATTGGTTATGATGTATTAAAAAAATCTATAGGTAGTCTTCAACTTACAACCATTTATTTAGTGACTCTTCCAAGGTATAATGGCACTGAAAAAAAATGACTTATTACAGTTTTTCACACCTACAACTGTGCAGCATCCCCATGGTCATGTGATCAAAATGTGGACGCTTGGCAACTGGTTTATGTTTTTGGTTATACATTTATGTAGAAAACATAAACATTGAGCACCTGTATATTGCACGAGTCAAAAAGAGGGCTGTGAAAATATTTACAGACACCTCACATCCTGGACACAGACTGCTTCAACTCCTACCCTCAAAACGATGCTATAGAGCACTGCACACCAGAACAACTAGACACAAGAACAGTTTTTCCCCGAACACCATCACTCTGCTAAACAAATAATTCCCTCACCACTGTCAAACTATTTACTAAGTCTCCACTACAATTGATCTTCTCCCATCACCCATCTCCTCCCACAAATGACTGTATGACTGTAACTTTGTTGCTTGTATCCTTACAATTTATATTGACTGGTTCCTAATATAATTTGATTGCTTATTTGTACCCGGACTATCATTAAGTGTTGTACCTTATGATTCTTGATGAATGTATCTTTTCTTTTTATGTACACTGAGAGCATATGCACCAAAGACAAATTCCTTGTGTGTCCAGTCACACTTACACACCTTAAAGGGTATCAAGGTTAAGAAACACTGATCTAGATGTTCTTACCCCATAGCTTTCTGATGATTAATTGGGATGGTAATCTGATAATTAATTAATTTCTGATAATTAATTAGGATCCCTAGTCCAGCGATAGCTCTATTACCACAGGATTCCCAGCCCAGTCTTTAGTATACTGATGTTATTTATTTTTATTTTGAAAGGGTAACCAACAATGACACTGAAACAGATTTTCCTTTTTCAAAAAATAAAAGGAAAAAAAAGATTGCAGGGGTATAGCATTCGTGGCAACTCATGAGCGAAAGTTATAATACTGCAAAGTTTAATGACTTATGACTGTATGACTGTAACTTGTTGCTTGTATCCTTATGATTTATATTAATATTGATTGTTTCCTGATTGCTTATTTATACCCTATGACAATCATTAAGTGTTTTTTACCTCATGATTCGTGACAAACGTATCTTTTCTTCTTATGTACACTGAGAGCATATGCACCAAAGACAAATTCCTTGTGTGTCCAATCACACTTGGCCAATAAAGAATTCTATTCTATTCTATCTATTCTTCAAAAGATGTTGTGAAGGCTCTAAGATGTTACAACAAGTCACTTCATTCACAATAAATCTGTATTAAAGCAGGGGGAAAAGAATAGAATGGAATGGAATGGAGTGAAAGAAAAGAAAAGGAAAGGGAAGGAAAGGAGGAAAGGGAAGGGTAAGGGTAAGGGTAAGGGTAAGGGAAAGGGAAAGGGAAAGGGGAGGGGAAGGGGAAGGGGAAGGGGAAGGGGAAGGGGAAGGGGAAGGAAAGGAAGGGAAAGGAAGGAAAGGGAAAGGGAAAGGGAAGGGGAAGGGGAAGGGGAAGGAAAGGAAGGGAAAGGAAGGAAAGGAAAAGGGAAAGGGGAGGGGAAGGGGAAGGGAAAGGGGAAGAGGAAGGGGAAGGAAAGGAAGGGAAGGGAAAGGAAAGGAAGGAAAGGGAAAGGGAAAGGGAAAGGGAAAGGGAAGGGGAAGGGGAAGAGGAAGGGAAAGGGAAAGGAAAGGGAAAGGGAAAGGGTAAGGGAAAGGGGAGGGGAGGGGAAGGGGAAGGGAAAGGGGAAGAGGAAGGGGAAGGAAAGGAAGGGAAAGGAATGAAAGGGAAAGGGAAAGGGAAGGGGAAGAGGAAGGGAAGGGGTAAGGGAAAGGGTAAGGGAAAGGGGAGGGGAGGGGAAGGGGAAGGGGAAGGGGAAGGGGAAGGGGAAGCAAAGGAAGCAAAGGAAGCAAAGGAAGCAAAGGAAAGGAAAGGGAAGGGAAGGGAAGGGAAGGGAAGGGAAGGGAAGGGAAGGGAAGGAAAGGAAAGGAAAGGAAAGGAAAGGAAAGGAAAGGAAAGGAGGAAAGGGAAGGGTAAGGGTAAGGGTAGGGTAAGGGTAAGGGGAAGGGAAAGGGGAAGAGGAAGGGGAAGAGGAAGGGGAAGGAAAGGAAGGGAAGGGAAAGGAAAGGAAGGAAAGGGAAAGGGAAGGGGAAGGGGAAGAGGAAGGGAAAGGGAAAGGGAAAGGGAAAGGGTAAGGGAAAGGGTAAGGGAAAGGGGAGGGGAGGGGAAGGGGAAGGGGAAGGGGAAGGGGAAGAGGAAGGGGAAGGAAAGGAAAGGAAAGGAAGGGAAAGGAAAGGAAGGGAAAGGGAAAGGGAAAGGGAAAGGGAAGGGGAAGGGGAAGGGGAAGGGGAAGGAAAGGAAAGGAAAGGAAAGGATTCCTTTTAAGAAAGGCCACTTAAGGAGGGTTAATTCTACCTGCCACAATCTGTACTGACTCATGTAAAATGTTTGGTGGTGTAATAATCTAATATGAAAAACAAAGACTATAAAATCAGTGATGCTCTTTGGGGAAGTTGTAACTGCTAATTACAATTTCTCCAAATAACAACAGCAGCATCAACAACCAAAGCGCTAACCGTAATTCTCTTTCAGAAAGCATGGAAATGAACCTCGACCTTCATAGAAACATCAGTAGAAAAGAGGCCCAGGCTGTTAAAAATAGATAGTAGAGAGGCAAAGTAGCATTTCTGTTAGATTCCCCACATTGATTTTTCTGCTTAATGAAGAAAAATGGACTGGAAGAGGAGGAGGAGAATAATCCCCAATGGATTTTCTTTTGCCTTGTTTGTCTCTTTGTTTTCTCTGCACAGAACAAATTAGCAGCAGCTAAATCTTCTTTGAAAATGAACCATTGTGCAAATGCACAAGATATGTTGGAGCACATGCAGGTGAGGTTTTCATGTACCTATTTGCCCATTCAAAAAATGTGGATCCCACCCCCAGCCCCCTCAATACTCCTAAGGCTCTTTCTGGATGAAACCATGTAAATTTCATTTTCATATCGATGAGATGAAATCAAATCAAATGTAGTTGTAGTCCTGGCCCATCTCTACTAGCTTTGGCCATGACCCATAGGTGTCTATTAGAAGCTACAATGATGTCATAGAGGTAGTCCTTACATTACAACAATTCATTTAGGGACTGTTTGAAGTTATAATGCCACTGAAATAAAAAGTAGCAATAGCAATAGCAATAGCACTTAGACTTATATACCGCTTCATAGTGCTTTACAGCCCTCTCTAAGTGGTTTACAGAGTTCAGCATATTGCCCCCAACAATCTGGGTCCTCGTTTTACCAACCTCAGAAGGATGGAAGGTTGAGTCAACCTTGAGCCGGTGAGATCTGAACAGCTGAACTGCTGAACTAGCAGTCAGCTGTAGTAGGTTGCAGTGCTGCTTTTAACCACTGCGCCACCTCGGCTCCTTATGGCCATCTTTCATACTTATGACTATCATCTTTCATCTTCATACTTATCATCATCTTCATACTTATGACTATCATCTTTCAGTACTTATGACCATCTTTCATACTTAAAAACGGGGATTCAAATAATTTAACAACCGGTTCACCAGGGTTCACCAGGGTTGGCTGTCGTGGGAGGCATGGCCCATCCCCATCCTCCAGCTCCATCGCACATGCCGGACGATCCTTCCGCGATGGCCAACCTGACCCTGGGCGAACCGGTTGTTAAATTACCCACCCTACTGCTATCAAAATTGATCCTGGGGGCTGCGCTATGCTGCGATGGAGAAAGGGGCAACAGAGCAGCTGGCATGAGGGAAAAAGGAGAGAAAGTGGCATCCTTCCCTTGCGCCGGCCGCTCCGTTGCCCATTTCTTCATTGCAGTGCAGCGCAGTGCCCAGGATCCATTTTGATAGCAGGGGGGCGGGTAATTTAACAACCAGTTCGCCTGAATCGGTGCGAACCGGCTGAATCCCACTACTGCTTAAAACTGTTGCAGCATTCCCATGGTCACATGATCAAAATTCAGATGCTTGGCAACTGACTCATGTTTATGATGGTTGCAATGTCCCAGGGTCAAGTGATCATCTTTTGCGACCTTCTGACAAGCAAACTCAATGGGTTTGCAACAGAAATTTTCATCAGAGTTCTGGTTGTAAATCTAGGAATAGCTGCATATGTTATGATGTCATGCAAGTGACATGAAATATACAGGGTTATTCAAAAAGAATGAACCGATTTCATGGCACAATATTTTATTAATACAAAACTCCAGCCAAGTCACAAGTATTCTACTCACAATCAACTTTGATTTCCTGTCTTACAAGTGTTCAATGTGGCAGCACCGGCAACATCAAAGCGATAAGAGAATTCCTCCCAGGCGAGTATCAGCATATCACAATCCACTGAGTTGATCGCTGTTGTTATTTGATGTTTAAGGTCATTGAGGTTAGTGGGTAGCGGTGGAACATAAACGCAATCTTTTACATATCCCCACAAGAAAAAAATCACACATGGTTAGGTCCTGAGATCTTGCAGGCTAAGGACAAAGAGCAAGGTCTTGGGCCCCCTTCCGACCAATCCAACGCAGAACGCCTTTTCCGGAGGACTCGCCATTCCGAGGGTAAACAAACAACTGAACATTGCCGGAAGAATGACGCGACTACATCGCCCCTGTGGCAGCCATTCAAAACTTAGATAACTCCTCTTTCAAATGGTCACTGACTCATTACATGACGATGCTTGAGAACTGAAGCAATGCGTCATGAAATCGGTTCATTCTTTTTGAATAACCCTGTATAATGTGCACATTACTTGCAGTTGTGTGTGCTGACGTCATGGCAGGTATATTGTCACCTGCCTCCCTTGTTTTCCTGCTATCCCATGGTGTGGCCTTCCACATATTCTATATAAGAAAAGTTTTTGTCCCCTGGCTTACAACAAAAGCTTACAACACAATTAAGCTCCAGACTTTCTTCTAACAGCTAACAAACAAGATAAGTTTTATAGATATACATCAGCTAAAGAAAGAGCTGATCTGCAATGCATCAGACAAAGTGAGCCGAAGCTTCCAAAACTTTATGCCTTTTTAAAAAGTCTCTGTTTTCTCGCTACTGTAGACTAACATGTTCTCCTCCTACATTATTTAAGACAAAATGGATTTACATTGTTTTTTTTAAACCAGAGAAACATCTGCATCTGTAGAGCATTTGATGAAGGGACTTGCAGTTCTGGAAAGCTTGTGCTTTTTATTAAAATGTCTGGAATTTGCTAACATAGAGTAACAAAGCTCTCCTACCATACCAAAACCAAAATGAGTTTATGTGGTTTTTTAAACCAGGGAAAGATAGATGCCAGCTGGCTCATTTCAGCCCTGTTCTCTGGGCTTCAGCAGTCGATTCTGATGACTCTGGAAAAATTCCTCCCACAAAAAAAAATCTGTGGTTGGTTTCTTATACCTTCCTAGCTAGAAATCAATCCTACTGTTGTGAATGGACCTAGACTATTCCAATATTTCTAGAAAAATCCTCTGCCTGTTTCATAATAATTTTATTAAATTTTGCAAAACGTACACATAAAAATTAACATAAATTAGCCATAAGAAAAAAAAGTTAAAGAGGAAAGAGCGAAATAGAAATAGAGGTAAGAAATTAAAATAAATTTTAAAAGGAAAACAAAAAAGGCCTCTGGCTTCTTCATTCAAGGATATACACGGTAGTTCTCAGTCTACAACCACAACTGAACTCAAAATTTCTGTTACTAAGTGACACAGTTGTTAAGAGAGTTTTGTCTCATTCTACAACCCTTCTTGACATAACTCAATCACTGCAGTTGTTAAGTTAGTAATATGGTTGTAAAGTGAATCTTTCTTCCCTGTAGACCTTGGTTGTCAGAATGTCACAAAAGGTGCACTGCAATAATCATAAATATAACAGAATAACAGAGTTGGAAGGGACCTTGGAGGTCTTCTAGTCCAGGCGTCAGCAACCTGCGGCTCTGGAGCCGCATGTGGCTCTTTCATCCCTCTGCTGCGACTCCCTGTCACCGACCAGCACCACAATTTTGAGAGGAGCTTCTGGTTGGAGGAGGGAACAGGGCGTGCCAGGAGGAGACTCTATGGCAAGGGGCGGGTTTTCCGGTCAGCTCCACAATTGATAGGGCTTTCGGTTAGGACTGGTAGAGGAAAAAGGATGCCGCGCTAGGAGGAGACTCTATGGTGGGGAAACTGGACTTCTGGTTGGCTCCAGAATTGAACAGGGGACTTCCGGTTAGGACCTTTGTGGCTCTTTGAGTGTTTAAGGTTGCTGACCCCTGTTCTAGTCCAACCTCCTTCTCAAGCAGGAAACTCTATACTATTTCAGACAAATGGTTCTCCAATCCCTTTTTTAAAACCTCCAGTGTTGGAGCACCCACAACGTCTGGAGGCAAACCATTCGAATGACCAATTGTTCTAACTGTCAGGAAATTTCTCCTTAGTTCTAAGTTGCTTCTCTCCTTGATTAGTTTTCACCCACTGCTTCTTGTCCTGCCTTCAGGGGCTTTGGAAAATAAGTTGACTCCCTCTTCTTTGTGGCAGCCCCTTAGATATTGGAACACTATCATGTCACACATGGTCCTTCTTTTCATTAAATTAGATAGACATAGCCAATTTCTGCAGCTGTTCTTAGTATGTTTTATCCTCCTGTCCCCTAATCATCTTTGTTGCTCTTCTCTACACTCTTTCTAGAGCAGAGTTGTCAAACTCCTGGCCCGTGGGCTGGATGCGTCACATGCTGGTCACCCCCACCCCCATTTTAGCGAAGGGGGAAAAAGTCACGACACGTCACATGACACTGCCGTGATGATGTGAGTTTAACACCCCTGTTCTAGAGCCTCAACATCTTTTTTACATCATGGCAACCAAAACAGAACCAGTTGCCAAGCATATGAATTTTGATCATGTGGCCATGGGGTTGCTACGATGGTCATAAGTGTGAGAAATGGTCATAAGTCACTTTTTTCAGTGCCTTTGTAACAATCACTAAATGAAAGATTGTAAGTCAAAAGGATTACTTGTAAAGGACACATTCAGTTCTTAGTTAAACAGAATAATATAATGACCATTTTCCCTAATAAAGATATTTTACTTTTTTAAAATTTTAATAATCATCAAATGCATATGTCATAACTTGGTTTTTTCCCCATGCCCTGCAACATCCACAAAGGGCTTCCTAACTGTAGATAAATTTCTTCAGTGACTTTTCTCTCACAAGGGTTGTTAACTTAGCCATCATTGCCAGTTCTGTCATCTTTACTATCTCTGAACAAATCCATTGGCTAACAAGTTTAATGATTTAAAATTCCCAGTTTGGGTTATGTTGAAAATGAACTCGCACACTCACAGTACGTTTTGTCTCTGTGTAATTACTTGGATCTCATAATCACCGTCCATCACCCACCCACTTGCAAGTCTTAACTATAGTATTTTTTTAAAAAAGCATTTCCTTGTAGCAGTTTGAGTTTTGCCTTCAACAGTCCTCATTTTGCCTGCTGTCAGTTGCCTACATGGAAAGTTACTTGCATGAATACATTATTGAATATGAGTAGAATGATAAATGTACATAAGCATGCATTCAGTAAATAAATCTTTTGGTGGTGGGGGAAATGCAAAATGTATATATCATGCATTCAGTAAATAAATTGTTTTTTGGGTATGCATTGTAAACCAAATGAAAATGTAGGTGGTCAATGCACAGGAAGGTGCTGGAGGAGACAAATAGCTTTCAAAATAATGATTTTTGCATTTGAATGCAAAGTATTTCAGCCGGAAAACCAGAGGGGCCAATTCCCTTTGGATGGAAATGCGGGATCAAATATGTCAGCTGCTCCTAGAACGTAACAGAAGCAAATAATTTATTAACTTTCCTACATGCATGATAAAAAAAGTATTCAAAACCCTACAGCTTCATTTGGAAAATACAGCTGCTTGCTCCTTTTAGAACATGGCTTATTGCTTTATTTGGGCTTGTGTTTGAAATATGTGTTATTTTAATGTCTACTTTATCTCTTGTATCATCAATATTAAAGACAAGGCAGAACCAATGATGGGAAACTGGTTAAATTTTTATTAGATTCAGATATAAAATTCCTGTGATCTGGGTTTCCCCACCCCACCCCCAAAATGATTCAATTTGATGTGTTTTATGCCTATCTGTTCCCCAGAATTCATAGCAAACAAAGGTACAATTAAAGCTGAGTTTGTGTACATACTGAAAACATAGCTTAGCTTTTAACAATGATCCATTACAGTTGAAACCAAACTTAGACATTTCCAAATTACTTAACAGATACTGATTGAATTCACCTAACATTCTGAATGTGGGTACTGAATTAACCCACATGGTGCTTTCATGTTATTACAGATTAACAGAGTTGGAAGGGACCTTATAGGTCATCTAGTCCAACCTCCTGCTTAAGCAGGAAACCCTACACCATTTCTACAAATGGTAATCCAATCTCTTCTTGAAAATCTCCAGTGATGAAGCTCCCACAACTTCCAAAGGCAAGCTGTTCCATTGGTTGATTGTTCTCACTGTCAGAAAGTTCCTCCTTATTTCTAGATTGAATCTCTCTTTGATCAGTTTCCATCCATTATTCCTTGTCTGGCCTTCAGGTGCTTTGGAAAATAGCTTGACCCCCTCCTCTCTGTGGCAGCCGCTCAAAAAACATTATATTACAATCTAAGCATATGGTCTATATGTATCTATCATGCTAAGCTGCTAACATGGCTCAGGGCCAGGTTACCTTAGGGACCGCATCCTACCGCATACCTCCCTATGACCGTTTAGGTCCCACAGAGTTGGCCTCCTCCAGGTCCCATCAACCAAGCAATGCCAATTGGTGGAACCGCGGGGGAGAGCCTTCTCTGTGGGAGCTCCGTCTCTCTAGAATCAACTCCCACCAGAGATCCGGACTATCCCCACCCTACTGGCCTTCCGTAAAGCCGTTAAAACATGGCTCTTCCTGCAGGTGGGGTGAAACAGAGATCAATCCCCCACGTATGGATGATGGTTGTTTTAATTTTTGTAAGCATTTTTAATCTATTATTACTGTTTTATAATTGTTCTTATAACATGTTGTACACCACCCTGAGTCCCTCGGGAGTCGGGCGGCATATAAGAACTATTAACAAATAAATAAATAAATAAATAAATAAATAAATAAATAAATAAATAAATAAATAAATAAATAAATAAATAAATAAATAAATAAATAAATAACCTATAAAGTGAGCACTAGCCAGGCTGAGCATCTTGTGTGAATGCAGGCATTAAATCTGGCTTAAACAATCAAAACTAATCTTATGATTATTGTATCATGCAACACACCAAAATTATTTAGAAAACAGATTGAACTGCATCCCAAATGAAATTCTGTTTCTATGGAATTTTGTCCAAGGCAATCATAGTGTTCTGCCATTTCATAAGTGAGGTTCACAGATACACACTCCATCACACTATGTTCATGCATGTTACAGCCAATGTATACACACATAAATTAGCTTTCTTAGTGTAGCCAGACAGATGTTTCAACAACAACAACAACAACAACAAAGATAAGCAGGCAAAGAAGCCCCAAAAAAAACCACTGTGGAGAGGTTGCAACAATAACTAAGCCAAATTATCCATGCAACAAGTTAGGATAATTTTTTCAGTCCTAACAGAAAGTGGTGGCAACAGAACATGACATTTTCGTATTTCCCAGAAATATTCAGTCTTGCCTCATTCAAGCAGAAATATTCTGGAACCCTAGTAAGATAACGTCAAGGGATAACTTTCAAAGAGATAGAGAAATCTTCCTTCTCTCCATGATATCAAGACCATATAGAATTTTATATAATTTTGTCACATCTGCAAATCACATGTCAGAAAATTAGCTTTCATTGCTAAGTAAAGAACTTCCATTATTGAGGCTTTTCCTTCTAGGAGAACTGCCCAGCCCCTAATTATCATGGTTGCCTTTATTTTAAATCCCTTTTCACTCAGTAAGATCCTTCTTAAGGTATAGTGACCAGAATGGTACACAATATTTCAGGAATAATTTCCCAACAGATTATTGTATCTGTAGTGTTATTTTCAGTTCATTTCCTAATGATTCCCTGCACAGTATTTTTCTTTTTAAATCAGCAGTCGCCTCTGGTTTATACTGCTGTTCTCTTTGTTGTGGTGCTACCTTTCCGATCATTTTGTTTTTCTAGCTCACTGTTCTCAGCACAAGCAGCTCTTCCGTGTCCCAGGTGGATTGTGATTGCAAACAAAAGACGCTAAAAAAAGAAAGAAAGAAACAAGACAATCTAACCATAGTAAACAGCATAATCGTTATATAATAGGAGGCCAGCGTTTCTTCCAGACCAGTAATCTTTTTGGAATGGAAGGAAGAAACTAAACTCTGCCAATGTTGCCTTTAGAGATGGAAAGAATTAGCTTTTTAATGGAAAACACAACCGTACAAGAAGGAAGATAGGAAATTTCAGGAATGCTCAATTTTATCATTTATGGGAGGATAAGATACTAGAGCTGCAATTGCCTTTGAAACTCACTTGCATTCCCCTTCCTCACTATAATGGACAATATAAAAATTGCACAATGTATTAAGGCTACTTCCAAGGAACAAACAACTTCCTAGAATGCTAAAATCTTGTCTTTCATGTATCTAAATCAGTGTTTCTCAATCTTGGGGACTTTAAGATGTACAGTATTGACTTCAAGAATGAAAAATAAAAAACAAAAAACAAAAAACCCCCAAAACTTTAACCTTAGACTGTCTACCGTCGACCTCACCCCATTCCTAAGAGGTCTGTAAGGGGCGTGCATAAGCGCACCATCGTGCCTACCGTCCCTGTCTTACTGTCCTATTGTCCAAATTTACTTGTATCTACCTTGTTTTTGTTTATGTTTATACCATACCTGCTATCTTGTACATGTTTTGACAAATAAATAAATAAACACACTTCTTAAAGTTCCTAAGGTTGAGAAGCACTGCTTATAAGCAGTAGCTTCACACAACTCTCTTAACCAACTTAGATAAAGACTCACAGATGCCTTCACACACTATTCAAAGTTTAATTAATGAACCCAAACTGCTTGTTTAATTTATAAATCAATATATTGTACAATGTCTGACCAATGTCAGCACCACCACCAAGGGGGTTTAGGACAATTAGCTTCACCACAGGCTCCCTGCCACAGCTGACCACTGCTGGTGTTCATTGTCAGCTGGCCCTCCAAGAGCTCTTTACCCCGGTAATGGTCTGCCTGTGCTGTTCTCCTGCGCCCTCACTCTGGGTGATTTGCCATGGGACATTGTCCCCGGCCAATTTGCAGCATGGGACAAGTAGCCACGCATCCTGGCAGCCAATCTGTGCACCATAGGGTGGGCCTCTGCCTTCCCATTGGATGTAGTCACATGGATTCCTGGAGTAGAAACTGGAAAGGTTGGAGGGGAAAAAACCATGTTGTTTCCCCTGGCAAGAAGCAGAATAATATGACCCACGCAAGTGGGAGTGATTCGACAACAACGTACGAGCTCAGAGCAGGCTGCAAGTGATGAGAAGGCAGCAACGGCAGCACCAAAAACACTATGAGTGGGGTTGGGGCAGCAGCCAGCACTGCTGCTGCTTCTATTCTGGTCAGGAGCGAGAAGCTGAGCTGGGCACTTTAGATGGGATGGGACAGGGGCGGGTTCCTCTTACCTGGCTACCGGTGTGCTGCGCGCACATCTTCATGTTTCTCGCGCGCGCACTACTTGTCACGTAGTGAATATTGTCAGTTGTATGTATATGCAGGGTGATGCACCCCTATCCTAATATTATGGTACATTCCATGACAAGCAGGACACGTGATATAATATTCTTGTACGCATGTGTGCATTCCTGATTCTCCATTCTTCTTCTTGACTTAGCTCTTGACTGAGAAGGTCGCATTTTATAGCAGAGGTGTAAAC
This sequence comes from Diadophis punctatus similis, assembly GCA_023053685.1. Lineage (NCBI taxonomy): Eukaryota > Metazoa > Chordata > Lepidosauria > Squamata > Dipsadidae > Diadophis > Diadophis punctatus. The sequence goes on from JALIGW010000005.1 coordinate 69,828,659, forward strand.
AATCAGAATTTATTGTTTTTGTACTGAAATAAATATTTTATTAGACTTCTTAACTTCGGTTTCATTTCTAAATGTCTGAGCTCCGAGAGAAAGATCAATCATCGCCTCTGTGAGATTAATTCTCACCTCTAACACGTGTGCGTCCTCTTGTGCAATTTTGCTTCCACGCATGCACAGGAAGCAAAAATCACCAAAATTTCACAAGGGGATGCACACGCGCGTGCGATTTCGGTAATTTTTTGCATCCGCGCATGCACGGAAGCAAAAAAACACCAAAATCTCACGTGCGTGTGCGTCCCCTCATGAGATTTTGCTTCTGAGTATGCGCCGGAAGCAAAAAAAAGGCCAAACATTTGGAAAAAAAGATGGCGCCGTGTGATGGACCGGTGAAGACGGCACCGGAGCCATCACGCACAAATTGCACAATTGGCAGGTTTCTACTGGAATGGTGCACTGGACCGCACCGGTAGGAACCCACCACTGGGATGGGAGAAAGCAAACCAAAGGAATAATTTGATGGGTTCCTGCAAGCTGCTGCCTTCCAGATTTTGCACACTATTGCAGGGAGCCCCTTGGCTGAAAACTTTAGATTCGTGGTAAGGCAGCAGGTAGGTGGGCAGGCAGAAATTTGTGGTGCTTCCAAAAGGGGGAGATTGGCTAATAATAGAGTCCTCCCAAGTCCTTCCAAGCACAGGCCATGTCCCATTCCTTCATCAAAGTGGTGGAGGCTGACTCATACCCATACCATCATCTTTCTTCCTCTGTTCAAAGCCTGTAAGTGAATGTGAGAATGAGCTTGTAAGATGGGGGAAGAGAGATGCTACCTAGGGAAAGATCAGATAAAAATGTGAAGAGCCCACAACTGAGTAAACGGGCAGAGAAAGAAACTTAGAAAGGATCCACCCTAACTAATCAGACAGTAAAACAAGATGGTGGGACATTTGTACTTTCAGACCTGCAAAGGTTCTATTAATGTGCCATATAATAAAATAGAAGTCGCTCAAATGCTCAGGTTTCCAGTGAGGTCTACTTGGGAGGCTGACAAAGCTCTATGAAGTTGATAGGAAAGTCAAAAAAGTTGGTAGCCTTGCTCTAAATATTAATTCTCCTCCCTTTTGACTGTAGGAGAAAGGTTCAACAGACTGTTAAATCAACCTTTGGTGTTCATGTGCATGGCTGTTTGGGGTATTTTAGTTTAACACTCTTGACTCCTGGAACCTTTGCTGCATTTTGGTATTTATATGCCCCCCCCCCCAGCAGCTCAGTGGATCAGTAAGAATGGCCTAGTCCAGGTGTCGGCAACCTTAAACACTCAAAGAGCCACAAAGGTACTAACTGGAAGTCCCCGTTCAATTCTGGAGCCGACCGGAAGTCCGGTTCCCCCACCATAGAGTCTCCTCCTAGCGCGGCATCCTTTTTCCTCTACCAGTCCTAACCAAAAGCCCTATCAATTGTGGAGCTGACCGGAAAACCCGCCCCTTGCCATAGAGTCTCCTCCTGACACGCCCTGCTCCCCCCCACAACTGGAAGCTCCTCTCAAATTTGTGGTGCCAACCAGTGATAGGGAGCTGCAGAAGAGGGATGAAAGAGCCACATGCGGCTCCAGAGCTGCAGGTTTCTGACCCCTGGCCTAGTCCATAGCAATTGTCCTACCCCAAAAAGAATTAGCATCAGCCACTAACTCATCCTTTTCAATGTCACACTCAATGATGGATTTCTGTTGAAACTTTCCATTTTTCTAACAGCTATTGCCTGTCCTCATCTCCTCTAAGAGCAGTGCTGTATCTTTACCCACCTTTTCAACCTTGGCAGTTCCTATAGGATGCTGTGATTTTCTGATCTTCCATGGGTCACCGGCTTTGTTTTGTTTTTCCCAGTTGGAGCTTTTGTATAAATAGAAAACTAATCCAATTTCCTGTCATGCAAGCAAAATCTCTCCCACTCGTCTCATCTGAACACTGCCAGTCCTCTTCCTGCTTTTCTGTTTTTTTTCTTTTCTTTTAATATGTGCTGAACGTAGAAGGTTCTGCAACCATATCAGCACAAGGCAATTTGAAAGAGAACAGAAAGAAAACAGGAACGAGGGGAGGGAGAGGGGAGTAATTCGTGCATTCCTTTGATTGCACTTCTCTCTATTTTTCCCCCTTTTCTGTTTGAAAGGTAAAATATCTGGCAAAGGATTTGTCTATTGCAGATAATCCTTTCAGTCAACTCTTATCACCTTTCAAGGATGAATTTCTTGCAATAAAAAAAGTGAGACATACAGTGGCCATCTCCAATGCTTTTTCCCTTAGAAGGTATCTAGTAGTGGGTTCTAAAACCCGTTGCTACTGGTTCTCGTGCGTGTGAAGCGCAGAAGCATCCTGGGTGGAGCCTCCCGCCGCTACCAATAGCAATAGCACTTAGACTTATATACCGCTTCATAGTGCTTTACAGCCCTCTCTAAGCGGTTTACAGAGTTCAGCATATTGCCCCCAACAATCTGGGTCCTCATTTTACCGACCTCAGAAGGATGGAAGGCTGAGTCAACCTTGAGCCTAGTGAGATTTGAACAGCTGAACTGCTGAACTAGCAGTCAGCTGAAGTAGCCTGCAGTGCTGCACTTTAACCACTGCACCACCTCGGCTCTTCTCAGAACCAGGCCAAACTGGGAGCAACCCACCGCTGAAGATATCTAATCCTGACCCTTATGGGAGTCTATCAAGATGTGAAAATGTGAAAATCCAGTGAATATTAGATGGAAGCAGTGTTAGTTTTCTGGATCTCTTTGCTGCCCCCTAGTGACAATTCAGATTTTCACAGTCCAAATTTTGTAGCCCTACCTATATTCTTCAAGTCATCTAACAATGGTTTCATGGAAAATGTCCTTCTTCCAAACATTCTTCCTTTTTGAAGAAGAACACAGAGGGTATCTTCAGACTGTATTAGGGTTAATGTCAACTGCCCCTGATGCTTCTCAGTAAAACAGGAAATAGATGTAGCATCATTTTAAAATTAATATTGTCCAACTAGAATCTGGTTTGAATTTATTTATCCATCAGAAATGTTTTAAACCATCACTGGGAAACTATACCTTAAAATTTAATTGCGGGGGAGCAGGTCAACCTAGAAACCAACTGCAAGAAGGGGACATTTTCATAGAGAGATTTGAATATATTTAATACCTGAGTGTTACACAAATACCTGAGTCTTACACAAACTAAGGAAAGTCTACTCTTTTCATTAACTGAAATGGAAGATGCTGAACATTTAAGACTAAGAGATAGCCATTGTCACATAATATGCAGCAACAATATGCCAAAATGATTTGCAAAGTGGAAATAGAAAGGATACAGGATTTTATTTGACTGAATTACAAGGAGAGGACACTAAAAATGCCTTCCAGAGGCTGAATGAAGTAAGATACAGTATAAACCTTTCACTGTCTATTCATTAAAAAATGTGAGCAAGAATATTAATATTCTAAGCATCAGAGCTGTGGGGCACTATCTTTGAGTTTGTCCCCATCCACTCTATGGATCAAATAGTTTCTTTCAGGGGTCTCCAAGTATTGTCTAGTGGTTAAGGCACCAGGCTAGAAAGCAGGAGATAATGGGTTGAACGTAGAACATAGAACATAATATAACAGAGTTGGAAGGGAGGAAGTTGGAAGTAGGAGACCCTATATCAGGGGTGCCAAACTCAAGGCCCACGGACCGGAACCGGCTCGTGGGGTGCTTAAATCTAGCCCATGGGGCTGCCCTGGAAACAGCAAAGGACTGGCCTGTGGTGCCTCTGCCAGCGAAAACAGATCTTGGGAGGGCCGTGTGTGACCCTCATTGAAATGTAGCGTGGTCGATGGGTGTAGTTACTGAGGAAACTCCGAGGTTGTTCTAACATACTTTAATAAACCAGTAACATCAACATCTGCTAACTACATTGTCTGACTAAAACTTCAGCTGTCATCATTTGACAGCTCCCTTTTATATCGGCAGCCACACAGATCAGCCAATCATGGCTCACATAGTTCATGCTCCTGTAGCGGCCCCCTAGCGACCTTCTGGTACATTACACCAATGACCTCCGTTTTCACTGGCAGAGGGTTGCAGGAGGCAATTGCAGCTGAAAACTGATCTTGGGAGCCTGTTTTCTACTCTGCATTGATGATGTTCGTCCATCGTATTCGAAGAGGACCTTGACATCTATCAGTTGGTGGGGGGATGTCAAGACTTGCACGTGAATTGGATTAAAGTGAGGAGAGGTGCGCATAATCAGCCTCACTCTCTCTTCCCAGATTCCATCTTGCTCCAAATAGCAGGACAAGAGTCAAGACAGTTGGAGATGGGCTGGGGGCGGTGGTTGACCAGGGCGTCTTTTGTGTCTTGCCGTGCTCTTAGCGTACCACATCACTTGCAGAGACTGCCTTCATGACCGTTGTCCTATTCTAGTAGGTTTCATCTGCTCAGTCCACCGGAATCTGTCTTCACATGCTCGGGATAGACAAGTCCCTATCTCACCGAAGGTCGATGACCCAATGGCTACTCTGCATACAGTAGGTCTAAAGATCAAAGTTTGGTATCTTCTGCTCAAACAGGAAAGACCTGTTTGAGAGAGCCATTCTTTTACTAAGACCAGGAAAGTGTTACATACTGCTGTACGTAGGAAGATTTGCATGGCCGCCGCTGATTGGCTAATCAAGCGGTAGGAGAAATGAACTCCTGTCAGTGGCCAGCAGGCTACAGGCAAAGCTCTTAAAAGCGGCTTCCCTGCAGCCTGCGGACAGTCCATATTAGTTCTAGCTAATAGACGATAAAGTTGCTGAACTGTTCCTACGTCTCGCCTCTTCATTTACGCGCAAATCTAACAGAAAGACTCCAGTTTGTAGAGGTGTTTCTACTGCTAATATTTAGCTATATGAATTAGTTTATCCAACAAACTATTCTATACATTTTTATCCCACAATGCTTTATCCTGTTCATTTTCAACTACTTTTTCAACTCTATGTTCATTAATGGCACACAATAAATTTACAGGTGTTTCAATTAATCATTTTGACAACTGTGTGATGTCCTTGTTTATAATCCGTGATCTTCTTGCACAAAATGAATATATGGTCTACCATTTCTTCAGCTTCTTTGCACAATCTGCACTTTGAATCATTTCATGATTTTTAATTCTGGCCACGGTTGCATTTGTTTGAATAGCTTGTTTTTGAGCAGCGAAAAATCAAGCCTTCGGTTTCTTTTTTAATGTTCCAATTATAAACCGTTTCCAGATTTGATCTTTATTGACTCTTCCCTCAATTTTTTGTAGAAATTGACCATGTAATTATTTTCCTTGCCATCATTCTGTGTTATTATATTATTTTCATATTCATGCTTTGTTTCCTGTACGTTCAGTAAGTTAACAATACTTTTCTTAGATCTTAGCAGCATTATTCCACTATGTGAACTTCATATAGAGTTTGTTCATTTCCATTCCCCATATCAATTTATTTTAATTAAAAAGAACATAAATTTAGTTTAAATCAGATGGCAATTCTTTAAATACACCCTTTAAGCAACATTTTGTCCTAACTTACATTTTAAAGCAGATTTTAATCCTAGATTTGAGACCATTCATGTGCTGAGCACAAGTAGATTCAAATCCATGGAAAAATGTGCATCAGATTGGTTTGCTTAGAGATAAAGTTGAAGCAAATATCTTAAGCATCCCTAAGCTATACAAGAGAAATCTGTTATCCAAAATGGATGCGTTCTGCCTACTAAAGTCCCAACTGAACCTTGATTGCTTATAAAAAGCTCAAATTTAACTCATGATTAAAATACAGAGAATTCTATCGAGAGAGTCCAGAAATATTTCACAAGAAGAGTCCTTCACTCCTCCGCTCACAACAAAATACCTTATTCCACCAGACTTGAAATACTGGGATTAGACAATTTACAACTACGTCGCCTCCGATCTGATCTAAATGTAGTTCATAAAATCATATACCAAAATGTCCTTCCTGTTAATGACTACTTCAGCTTCAACCGCAACAATACATGAGCACGTAATAGATTCAAACTAAATGTAAAGCACTCCAAACTCGACTGCAGAAAATACGACTTCAGCAACAGAGTGATCAATGCCTGGAATGCACTACCTGACTCTGTGGTTTCTTCCCCAAACCCCAAAAACTTTAACCTTAGACTGTCTACAGTCGAACTCTCCTCGTTTCTAAGAGGTCTGTAAGGGGCGTCCCTAAGCGCACCACTGTGCCTACCGTCCCTGTCCTACTGTCCTCTTTTATCGGTACTTTTTACTTATGTTTATACAAATTACTACTATCCTATACATGTTTGACAAATAAATAAATAAATAAATAAATAAATAAATAAATAAATAAATAAATAAATAAATAAATAAATAAATAAATAAATAAATAAATAAATAAATAAATTTGTTCTAACCCCAGTAAGGCCTTTCTTTGTTTGCTTGTTTCTTTCTTTCTTTTTTTGATGGAGTGTTTTAGGCTTGACTTCTTAAGCAAAGATTTACGACTTGTAAAGCTATGCTTTGCTTAGAATAATCAATTCTTATTTTAATATACATTTTTCCTTCAGATTTATTTCCCCTGGCCATGGGAAAGATTAAGCAGCTGAAAATAGACACAAAAACAAATGTGGCAAGAAATCTGCTGCTATTGATTTCAGATTAAGAGAAGTTACATGCATCAGTTGGAAAGTCATTTGTTCTATTGTTTTCAGTTTCAGCAAGAAACCCCCCCCCAAAAAAAATCCATTACCAGCACTGTCACCTGTACTCCCCAAAATTAAAAAAGTTTTCCTAGTTGCTGCACTGGCAATGAAGGAATTTTTACTTTAAAAATTAGGAATGGTAATCCGATTCACATATACGGTTGGAGTTGTATTTACCGGTTCTCCGGTTCTCAACTTACCACAGTTCATTTAGTGACTTCACAACAGCACTGATAAAAGTGACTTACGGCCATTTTTCACACTTACGACTGCTGCGGCATCCCCATGGTCACATGATTTGGATGCTGGGTAATTGGTTCATATGTATGATGGTTGCAGTATCCCGGGGTCATGTGATCACCTTTTGTGACCTTCTGATAAGCAAAGTCAGAAGCCAGATTCACTTAAGGACCGTGTGACTAACTTAACAACTGCAATGATTCAATTAACAATTGAAGCAACACTGCAACAACATCGCCAAAAAGGCTTCAAGAGTTGTTAACCTAATCTTACGTAGCTTCTTCTTGGGTAATATCACACTACTAACCAGAGCATACAAAACATTCACCAAACCAATCCTCGAATACAGCTCATCTGTCTGGAACCCACACCCCATATCGGACATAAATACACTAGAAAGTGTCCAGAGATACTTTACGAGAAGAGTCCTCCACTCCTCTACTCGCAACAGAATACCTTACGCAACCAGACTTGAAATCCTAGGCTTAGAAAGCTTAGAACTACGTCGCCTTTGGCATGACCTAAACATAGCTCATAAAATTATCCACTACAACGTCCTTCCTGTCAATGACTACTTCAGCTTCAACCACAGCAATACACGAGCACATAACAGATACAAACTCAAAGTGAACCACTCCAAACTTGACTGTAGAAAATATGACTTTAGCAACAGAGTGGTTAATGCCTGGAACTCACTATCTGACTCAGTGGTTTCGTCACCAAACCCCCAAAACTTTACCCTCAGACTGTCCACTGTTGACCTCACCCGATTCCTAAGAGGTCAGTAAGGGGCGTGCATAAGTGCACCAGCGTGCCTACTGTCCCTGTCCTAATGTTCCCTCTTATCAGTACCAATCTTATGTATATAAACAATGTTACATCTATGTATATTACCAACACGTACTTGACAAAATAAATAAATAAATAAAATAATAAATTATGGTGTTCCGTACATGCAAATGATCCTGCAGGTGACATTATAATTGGGAAGAGACAGAAAAAAAATATATGTCTCAGGTGCACGTGAGACATTGGGAAAGTGTGTAAAAATAAGCACAGAATGTAAATTTTATACTAACTAATCTTCAAAGGCAGGTTCTGAGATTCTGGACTGCTTGCCCCCTTTCCTCATCCCTAATTTCCCCCCCTATATTTCAGATGGAAAAACTATGTTTATTTCTCCTTTATTGTCTTTGTTGTTGTTGTTTTTTTCCCCCGAGAGGGCTTTTTGAGTAATGTGAGGATAAGCAGGCTTCAAACTTGCAAGTAAATAAATAAAGGCAGGGATAAAAGTGATCCTGGCAAAACGTGGAGACATTGTGAAGTTTAACATTATTTTGGAGCCCCAATCTGCTTGTTGCCTAGAAGTGCATGATTGAATAAGTGGCATGAGTGATTGTCTGCCCTTTTTGTACAGACATTGTGACATCACACACAAGTACAAAAAAGGGCAGAGCTTATGTCATAACTGCACAAAACATTGGATCTTGTGAACATCTCAGCTGACAGTAAACAATTACTGATGCTCTAGTTAACCAGAGAGCAGATATCTTCTAACTCCTTCCATTCTGCCTTTTTTCTCTCCCTGGATTTCCCTCCTCCATCCCCAAAATTGGTGGTGGTGGGGGATCCAGATAGATACAACTGAAGTCAGTGATAATATGAGCAGACTGTTGGGGTTGTCCATCCCCTTTCTCTTTCTGACCCATATGACCTCTCCGATGAAATTGGAGATCAGATAGGAAAAAGTAAAGGATGAATAAACATGGCCTGAAAGTGGCTTTAACAGAGCCATTTGAAGACATGGACACTGTCATGCAGGTGTAAATCCTTGATGCTAGGTCTGCATGCAATTGGAAAAAAGCCACAATTTAATTCAAAGTAATAGGAAACTTTTACTATTACTATTACTATTAGGAAGCTCTGCTGGCAGATTGCAATATTTATTTATTATTAAAAAAAGGAAAGGAAAGTGTCACGATGTGAATAATTGCCAGTTGTGCATCTCTACTATTTCTAGATTTACTGTATTTCCTAATCAAGCAGACATGTGATATGTTTTACTACGCATGCGTGCATTCCAGGAGTTTTGTCTCCTCCTACCTTCTTCTCCTTCGAAGCCTTGCCCGAGGCAGACGTGAATTCTTAGCTGAGAAAATGTAGCTTATTAAAGGTTTATATCTTTTGTTACTTTTGTACTAAAATAAATATTTTGTTAATTAGAATTGAATCTCGGTTTTATTTTCTAAGTACGAATGACTTCAGGGAAGCAAGATCCTATATCACCTCTTTGATAGGAAAATTCCTATCCGACAGAAAGGAATAACAGGAAATTGAAAAACTCCAGTTCCATTTCAAAACCCGAATTATCTGGAATTCCAAAATCCGGCAAGAAATCAGAAACTCTTGGAAGCACGCTTAATAGCTATATATATATATATATATATATATATATATATATATATATATATATATATATATATATATATATATATATATATATATATATATATATATATATATATATATATATATATGCAGTACTAATATAGCTCAGATCCTCAGTTCAGTTCTTGTTTAGAAGCAGAAGAAGATGAGAGGAGGAGGAGAGAGGGAAAACATCTCCTTGATTGCACTTTCCTATCAAATGTCAAAGCCGACCTTTGCTGATCCTCCCATCCATTTAGGTTGGCTGCCTCATCTAATGCTGACATGCTCTATCTACCTCTAATGTGTCAACATTTGTGATATGACCTGCCTGGCATTTTGTTCATCTCATCTGAAGAAGAGAAATTAAACTGGAGGGCTGGAGAAGACGAGAGAGTGCAAAATAACCATGCATATTTTGCTCATGTCCTCTTTTGGTTGTTATCAAAGCAGCTGATCAGGAAGATATTAAAATGAGTTTGTTTTTTGCACTTAAAACCCATTTGCACTTTTTTTTGATGTCCATAAACAAGGGATCTAATATGTTGTCTTTTTTTTTCAAGCAATTAAGTTTGTGATGTTTTGTCTGTGTCTGTGTCTAGCTACCTATTTACTGTATCTTCCCACATGTTCCAAATACAAACTAATTTGTGATGGTTAACAATATCAACCCAACACCATAAATCAAATCCCAAGGTTTACACGAAGCACAAGACATTATATGGTGTCTAAATAACAAGGTTTAGGGTGGCATTAATAAAGCACTGTTTTAATGGATCCATTCACTAAAATAGCAGCAACATCTTTGCAAGGTTTTATGAAACCTTTAAAAAAGGCCCATCTGTTTTCATGAATGGCAGAAAGGGGCTGTGTTTGGGCTCACAAAAGATTAGAAGTTAGACGTTCTTCTTCTGAATCATCTCCAAAGCAGGCATAACCTTAATGCAATTATTGTTATATTTATCCTTTTCAATTAGAAGTCCAGCAAAGCTCGCAGAAGGGAGATATTCCTTCATTGTATCCTCACAACCCAAGTGTGAAGTAGGTTGGGTTGAAAAATGGTGACCATCCTAAAGTCACTCCACACCAGATAGAAATTTAACTTTAATTTTGTTTGCTGTACAGATAGTCATTGACCTATGACTTAGTGATTACTCCAAGTTACAATGGAACCCCCAAAAGCAGTGGTCGGCTGCTGCCAATTCGGGCCAGTTCAGACTGGTTTGGGTGAACCGGTAATTCCGACGATCAACTGGCCCCACCCTCCCACCCCTGCCCTATCCTATCCTATATTTCCTTTCTGGCTCAGCTGATTCATGTGGCACAGCTGATTTTCGTGCCTCCGCTGTTCTACTTACCGGGGCTGCCTTAGAAGGTAAGCAGCTGAGCTTCAAATTGCTGTATTTTGAATGCTGCGCGCAAGCACATTAGGTGCGTGCGCGCGCAAAGCATGCAAGCGTGCGTGAAGCACGCAAGCGCATGCGAAGCGCTCGATCACCGAACTGGTTGTTAAACCGGTTGCAGCCCACCACTGCCCAAAAGGTACATATGACCCAGTTCCAAAATTCCAACAGCCCCCCACACCACAGTCAGTTTACATAAGGTCTTCATATACAGAGTTGGAGGTGGAATGAGATTCCCGAAATATTGCAATTCAGAAAATATTTAGAAAATGTTTGGTATATGAGAAACTAATTTAACAAAAAATGATGATTCTTTATCATGTCTATGGCGAGAAATAAATATTTATGTATATACAGTATGTATATATCACTAGATTCATGGTATTTTTAATTAAAATGCAGAAAGTTATATTCTTAACTGTGTACTTTCTCCATTCTATTATCTTTCATCCCACTTGTTAAATTTCCCCCCTTTTGTCTAGATGGCTGTATTTTGATTAAGGATCTCCACAAAGTGAAGAAATCTATTTTGTAAGTGATGATGTTGTTCATCCATCGTGTTCGAAAAGGACCTTGACATCTATCAAATCGGGGGGATGTCAAGACTTGCGCATGAATTGGATTAAAGTGAGGGAGAGGTGTGCATAGTCAGCCTCACTCTCTCTTCCCAGATTCCATCTTGCTCCAGTAGCAAGACAAAAGTTGAGATAGTTGGAGATGGGTTGGGCGCAGTGGTTGACCAGGGCATCTTTCATGTCTTGCCGTGCTCTTAGTGTACCACATCACTTGCAGAGACCGCCTTCATGACTGTTGTCCTATTCTAGTAGATTTCATCCGCTCAGTCCGCTGGAATCTGACTTCACATGCTCGGGATAGACAAGTTCCTATCTCACCGAAGGTCAATGACCCAACAGCTACTTTCAACCTGGTTTGGCCAGTCTATCGAAGCTGTTGCCCGGGGTGTGGCTGCTGCGCATGCTACAGCTGCTAGGAGCCACAGGTGAGAGCTGAGTGACAGGTGGGGACCAAAGGTGAACAAGCTGCCCTAAAAGCTGCCCTAGAATGAGCTGCCGTAAAAGGACACGACATGCCCCTACACCAGAGATGCTACCCCATCCTGAGCACCCCATACACCCCATTTTGTAAGTATTATTGTCACATAGTGAATATTGTCAGTTGTATGTCTATGCAGGGTTATGCACCCCTATCCTAATATTATGGTACATTCCAATATAAGCAGAACACGTGATATGATGAGTGCGAATGTGTGCATTCCTAAACCACCATTAATTCTCTTCTGCCTTAGCTGTTGACCTGAACAGTCGTGTTTTCTTAGCAAAGATGTAATTATTCAGGATTTATTGTTTTTCTACTGAAATAAATATTTTCTATTAGATTTTTAATCTCGGCTTTATTTCTAACTGTCTGAATTCCAAGAAAAGATCTAAATTGTCTCTATGAGATCTTATTCTCACCCCAACAACTATGCTATTAACTTCCCATTTGTTTAAGATCCCAACCTAGAAAGACATTTTTTTATTCCATCCTCACCTGTCTCAAGACTTCTGAACTTGCATTCTGAAAACCATCTCTGGGCCAAAGCCTGGTCCATCTTAGTTCAGATTAAGCCTTGAGCTGGGAAAATGATTCATCTGTTTTGAATCCCTGAAACTATTACTGTCAACGCAAATACCATCTCCAGAAATACAGCTCATGTGTGGCATCAGGCTATAAAAATAAATGTAGAGATTTATTTCCCTGACAGTAGAAAAACAACTGAGGGCTTTTCATGGTTACTTCAATAGAACAGATGGGCATGGAGAAAAGAAAACCGATTAAAATCAAAGAGTTGACTTAAAGTTCGCATACTCCAAGCCCTGAATCTCTGGAACCAAGGTACATAATATTATCCTTGCTTCGGGCTTTGGGGATATCATTTTGCCCCCAAGACAGGAGACTCGCTGCTATATATTACTTATTGGCATATAGGCAAATGTTTCTGTCCTGTCAATAGGATGTTACTCTTCAATAAAAATTAAAAATGACGCAGCGAATCAGTGACAGAAAGAAACAAAGGAGAGAGAGAGAGAGAGAGAGAGAGAGAGAGAGAGAGAGAGAGAGAGAGAGAGAGAGAGAGAGAGAGAGAGGGAGGGAGGGAGGGAGGGAGGGAGGGAGGGAGAGGGAGAGAGAGAGGGAGAGGGAGAGGGAGAGGGAGAGGGAGAAAGAGAGAGAGAGAACACCAATTGGAGAAAAATATGGCTTGATGCCTAGAAAACCTCAATAAGGTATAAAAAGAAAAGAATAGTTAATTAGGACTCTTAGATTATGCACTCCTACTTCCTGTATTCAGCCAGAATTTTTGAGAGCTTGAAGAGAATAGAAAGCATAAGGTTGCTGCTTCAGGCTCTAGATACTGGTCCTATTTTTTGTACTGATAATGATGCCATTAATAAATTGTTCCCTCTTCAAAAAGAAGAGTTAAGTAATTCAGAAATCTAAGAAAAAATCAGAAGGAAGAAGCTTAAGCACGTTCTTAACTTTGCAAATGTAGCTGGGGGTTTTAAGAAATGGTCTAATACAATGTTTCTCAACCTTGGCAACTTTAATATGTGTGGTCTTCGATTCCCAGAATTCCCCAGCCAGCTATGCTGGGAGAATTCTGGGAGTTGAAGTCCACACATTTTTTTTTATTTATTTATTTATTTATTTATTTATTTATTTATTTATTTATTTATTTATTCATTCATTCATTCATTCATTCATTCATTCATTCATTCATTCATTCATTCATTTATTCATTTATGAGATTTATATACCGCCTCATAGTGGAAGCACTCTCTAAGCAGTTTACACCAGTAAGCAATGTATTTTTATATTGCCCCCAACAATCTGGGTCCTCATTTTACCTACCTCGGAAGGGTGGAAGGCTGAGTCAACCTTGAGCCGGTGAGATTTGAACCGCTGACCTGCGGATCACAGTCAGCTAAAGTCGCCTGCAGTACTGCCTCTAACTGCTGTGCCACCTCGGCTCTTCAGTTGCCAAGGTTAAAGTTGCCAAGGTTGAAAAACACTGGTCTAATTCATTTGTAGGCCCTTGAAGGGAGCACAGATAGTCCTCAGCTTACCACCATTCATTCAGCAATTGTTGAAAGTTACAATAGCATTGAAAAAGTAATGTGATCCTCACATGTATAGTATGACCCTGAGTATGACCCTTAGTATGATATGTATAGTATGTATAGTCTCCTCACATGTATAGTATGACCTTATAGTATGATCCTTAGAGCAGCGGTGAAATCTACTTACCTTCCCTACAGGTTCAGAAGCGCACCTTTTGTGTGCGCACGCTCACTTCGCTCTCCCGCGTGCCACCATCACACATGCCTTTTCACCCTCTGCGCATGCGCAGATGGCTCTGCGCATGCACAGAGGGTTAAAAAAAGAAAATGGCGATGTTTGGGTGGGTAGGTGGAGTCTCGCGCTGCCACCACTACCGGTTCTCTGAACCACTGGTGGCCGCCGCTACCAGTACGCCCGAACCGGGCTGAAACGGTAGCATTTCACCCCTGCCTTAGAGCACATGTTCAAAATTTGGGCACTTGGCAACCAGCATTTATTTACAATGGTTGCAGCACCCTGAGGTTGATTCCCAAGTCGCTTCCGACAAGTAAAGTCAATAAGGGAAACTGGGTTCACTTAACAACCACAATGATTTGCTTAACAACCATGGCAAAAATAGGGTGTGACTCACTTTATGATTGCTGTGCTTAGCAATGGAAATTCTGTTCCAATTGTGGTCGTAAGTCCAGGACCACTTTGCTGCTCTTTGGTCATCTGGGAATCCAAGATCCAACTACTGTACATAAACCAAAGAGTGACTATCATGACTGCAAGATGGTAAGCATATAAATTTAATAAATAAATCTAGGCACCAACTTATTTTATTAAGTATAGAGGATGCAATTCAGATATGAGGTGAGAAGAGGCTGTTCATTTATTTTGAGCCCTTTCTGCACTGACATTCGTGCACCATGTTGTAGAGGAGGAAAAACACAGCCTTGAAGAAAATATGCAGCAACCATTATTAAAACATGGGCTTTACCCAAGGAAACAGGAAAGAGTGAGAAAGAAACTCAAGATTGGTCTTCCTTGACTTTCTTTGGTATAATGGAGAGAGAAAGAGAAAGACAATACTGGATTAGTCTCATATTAATCACAGCCTCCAGTGACAAAATCAAGATCTAGTTAAGGCAGTTCAGAAGTCTGAATTGATTTATCTATCAGTAAGGGTCATGATTAGAATATGCAAAGGACAGAAATCATAGTGGTTAAAACATCAGGCTGGAAACCAGAAGACAATGAGTTCTAGTCCTGCCTTGGGTATGAAAGGCAGATGGTTGACTTTGGGCCAGTCCCTTTCTCTCAGCCCAACCCATTCCTTGGGGTGGTTGTTGTGGGGGGGGGGACTAGGAGGAGGAAAGCAGGAGGAGGAAGTATTAGATGAATTATTTATAAAAATAATAAAGGTGGAACAAAAATAAATAATAACATATAATTAATAACTCCCTGCAACTGCCGTAGAGTGAAGACATGCAAGATCACAGGTTTTGCATGGAGATACCGAGCTAGTCTTGCTGAGAAAAAAGAATGATTTAAATTATACTTCCAACCTTTAATAAAGTTCATTTAACAGTATATTCTAGTTTTTTATTCTCTTGTTATAATGAAGTTTAATTTTCTTCAATGTCTCAAAAACACACTTATATGAAAGCCTATCATCTGGGACTGAGTCATTCTTTTTTTTAAATTCTTCCCCCAAGGAAAAATAGGATGGAAATCACTATTTTAGTTTATGTCTACGTCTACGTCTACGTCTACTTCTATATCTATGCTAAGTCTATGTTTACACAGAGAGAGGGGGGAGGGGGAGGGAGAGAGAGAGAGAGAGAGAGAGGGAGGGAGGGAGGGAGGGAGGGAGGGAGGGAGGGAGGGAGAGAGGGGGAGAGAGAATATTATATATACACATACATATACATCAGTGGTGGGTTCCTACCGGTGCGGTCCACTCTATAGCACCGGTAGTGGCCCGCTGGTGACGTCACAGTACCGGTGCGGTCGGTTGCCGGTGCCTGGGTGCCGCCATTTTTTTAAAAAATTTTTTTACATTTTTAAAAAAAAATTATTCTGCACATGCCCAGAAACCTGACAAATACGTCTTTCCCCATCCCTTTGCTTGAAAATAATAAGAAGCTCGCATTTGACACTTTTCCTTCGCTTTTGCCTAAAGCTTCCCAAAGTGGGCTTTTTCCGAAAGCTTAACCTTTTATACTGTTAATTTTATACAGTTTTATACTGTTATTCTTTAGATGAAAACATTGAGGACTGTTAAAAGATACTGTTCTTTTAACAGTCCTCAATATTTTTGTCTAAGGAATCCATGACTGAAACCAAAAATGCTGTATGAGACTTGCTTGTCTTTTAACTATAGCATTTTCTGCATATAAAGGTTGCTGTGTTGCCATGGTGTAACACGCACTTTGTATGCAAAGCTTTTCATGTAAGGTATAAAATAGCAAAAATAGTAGTAACATCTCTCTGAAATAACTAATATATGACCGGCAAGCCACGCCCACCTGGTCACATGGCTGGCAAGCCACACCTACAAAATAAACCACACCCACAGAGTGGTAGTAAAACAATTAGGAACCCGCCCCTGATATACATATTCGAACACACACTCTTTTAACCCTCATAGGTGGTAAGTGTCTTCCTCAATCTTGGGTCCTATACCAGAGACCTGGTAATTTGAATGCACAGTATTTTAGCTGTTGTTAGCACTGCACTTTTCTGGACAGAGAGCTCTGATATTGTTCCTGTATGTGTTGGAGGCCCTCTCCCAGCTTAGTAGTCACAGCCCCAAATGCTTCTACCACTACTGGGATCACTTTGACCATTACTTTCCATATTTTCTCTGGTTCCTCCACTTCAGGCCCTGGTATTTCTCCAGCTTCTCATCCTCCTTCCTGATATTACTGTCACTTGATGCTGCTATACCTACCACTATTGCTGACTTCTGGTCCTTCTCTACTAGATAAGGGATAGACCAACTATGTAACTGGAGAGGATGTCTTTGCCTAAATGTCTATGTCTAGTCTATATACGAGGGTGAGTCAAAACGTAATACCATTTTCTTTAGGACAGGTATAATTACCAACACAGGAATATGTAGCATACATCAAAATGAAGCTGGTCCTCTGTGGATCACATCCCTACTTCTCAACATAGTCACCGTTTCTCTCAATAGCAATGTTCCACCTTCGAATGAGAGCATGTATCCCTGCCTCGTAAAATGTTGTTGACTGTTCTTTGAGCCACTTCTTCACTTCCTCATCACTGGAATAATGTTTGCCTCTCAAACCCTCTTTCAAACCCTCTATAATCTAAAGTATTGTCCTCAAACACATTTTGTAATTGTCTGTGAATGTTCACAGGGGTTTCCCCCTCAGCAACAAGGAATTCAATCACTGCTCTTTGTTTTTGACGCAACTCTAAGGGGGCAGCCATTTTGAATTTTCCTTGCGAATCTACAAACCTGAAAAGTAAGAAACAAAAGATTTCAGAACGTAAATGATATAATCATTTATAACTGGGAAAAATTTCAGGTATTTTTATCAAAAACTTCACCTGAAATAAAGAAAATGGATTTACTTTTTGACTCACTCTCGTCTCTATGTCTATGTCTATATGTCTATGTCTTGAGCTGAGATGCTTAAGGCTCCTGTGTATTTTTTGGATAGCAAAGGTGACCAACAAGCAACACTGGAGCATTTAACATCAGATATGTCACTGGAAAGAAAAATAACAAAGCTGTGTCTTATTTATTTTGGCCATGTCACGCACTGGAATTCAACTGGAGAAAGAAACTATGTTGGGAAGAATTAGTGGTAAAAGGAAATCAATCCACCAAAGAACATGATGGCTAGAACACCATCAAAGCTGACACCAGCCAGAGCATAGAAAAACAAGGAGTAGTGCAAGATCAGAAGATGTGGAGAAACCTGGCCCACAGAAACGCCAATAGTCAGACACGACTGTATGGATATCCTCCTCCTCCTCCTCCTCCTCCTCCTCCTCCTCCTCCTCCTCCTCCTCCTCCTCATCATCATCATCATCATCATCATCATCTCCATGACTAAATCTATGTCTATGTCTTTGTCTATATGTATATATTTGCCTTGTGCCATCAAACTGATGAACAAAATGGTAAAGTGGTATTTCCTTAGCCGACCAAGCCAATGTCCACTTATAACCAATTAATGTTTTCTTGGCACTCAGCGTGCGCTGCTTTGGATTCCTCCACAAAACCCAGACGTTCCTGTTACCAGTTCAAAAAGTTAATTGAAAAAGCTTTATATCACCAAATGGGATTAAGAAGGGTTTTTTTTTTTTCAAAAAAAGGAGACAGCGCGTGCAAAATATGTATTTAAACTTTTCAAATGAATGTTGACATTTATTTAAAAATCTAAGCTGGCAGCTACCAGAAGGTTCACTGCTTATATTAGCTGAGCTGTAACCCCCATTACTTCTTCCCATTTCTTTTGACAAGTACGCGAACCAAAATGACAGCTCGGACGAGTTTTAAAAGGCTCACCCTTTTGAGGTCCTCCACAGAAGATGGTGCCAGACCAAGTTCAGGGAGAGATAATGGTCGAGAACAATAGATGTCAAATAGGTGGACATTTGGACAAAGGCAGCAATCAAGTTTTGCTGAAACGGTTAGAGCAGGAGACAGCTTCTCAAGATGTGGATTGTAGGAAGAAAAATTGCATGTGAGGTTCTCATAAACTTGAAAGGAAAAGAAATTGGTCATTTGATCCTAAGAATAATGATTCAAGGCTGAATGCCACTTGTAGACAGCACAGCCTACCCAACACAATATCCTTAAAATGTATTAGGTGATCATTTCTATAATGCATGTCCTACCTGCCAGATCAGAAAGAATGGGTAGAAACAATTGGAGAGAGATAATTCCATAAGTAATTTGGTTCCAAGCCATGAAGGGCTTTACCGATGACAACCAGAATCTTGACTTGCATGGAAGCCAATGCAGCTCATGGAACAGTGGTATCAATTTTGCTAAGTAAGTAGTACACCAGTAATTGCCTGCACTATTACAGTTTACAACAGCTGAAGCTTCTGAATTCTCTTGAAGGGCAGCCCCATGTGAAGTGCATTGCAGTAATCCAATCTGGAGGTTACAAGGGCATGAAGAGTTTATGCCTTGCTACTCATTAGCAGAACTCTGTCCGATTCTCACCAATACTGCAATGTGGGAGGAAGCCTCCTGCATACCACAATCTGATTCTTGCAGGTCCTGTTCTCTCACAGAGGTAGTCCTTGACATATAACTACTTGTTTAATGATGTTTCAAAGTCATGATAGTCTTGGAAAAAGTGACTTATCCAGAGGTGGGATTCACATAATTTACCTACCGGTTTGCCCAGCGCGCACTTGCTTTGGTCATGCATGTGCCTTCTGCACACGTGCACAGCCTTCCATGCATGCACTTTGCTCATGCGCACAGCTTGCATGCATGCACGTGGCTTGAAAACATGGCTAAATAGGATGGCATAGTACCGGGGCAGGTCACTACTACCAGTTCACCCAAACCGGTCTGAACCGGCTGAATACTACCTCTGCTTATGACCTATACTTCCACTTAAAACTGTTGTGCTGTCCCTGGATCATATGATCACAATTTGGGATCTTGGCCTGTCATGTAGTGAATATTGTCAGTTGTATGTCTATGCAGGGTGATGCACCCCTATTTAATATTATGGTACATTCCAATATAAGCAGAACACGTGATATGATGTTCTTTGCGCATGTGTACATTACTAAGCCACCATTAATTCTCTTCTGCCTTAGCTGTTGACCTGAACGGTCGTGTTTTCTTAGCAAAGATGTAATTATTCAGGATTTATTGTTTTTGTACTGAAATAAATATTTTCTATTAGACTTTTAATCTCGGTTTTATTTCTAACTGTCTGAATTCCAAGTAAAGATCTAAATCGCCTCTATGAGATTTTATTCTCATATTCCCAATATGGCCACTGGCTCACACTTATGACCAGTTGTAGCTTCCTGTGGTCACATGATCACAATTTCTGGCCTTGTTTGCTAATTTCCAGAAGAAGAAGAAAAGCTCATTGGGAAGTTTAACAACCACCATGAGTCATTTTATAACCACTTTAAAACTTGCCGTAAATTTGAGTCCAAGTTGACTTAGAACTGCAGTGACTTATGATGAAAATTCTGGTTCCAATTGTGGTCATAATTTGAAGACTACCTGTAATTACTGGTACTCTCTCAGGAATAATTAATTAAATAGATTTAATAGATTTAATAGCAAGGGCATTAAATAGCAAGGGCATTAAATGCTTACAAATATTTCAAGTGAAATTGCCACAATTATAATTCTCAAAAATCATATCAGATATTGATCAATTGATTTACTATGGCATTTGTATTGCTCCCACCAGCACCAACTCTATTCAGCTTATACTTTCCCATACAGTAATTGGATTAGAACTGAAATAATGATGATTAATCATCTGTATTCTCTGCAATTATATAGATATTAACCATTTGAGGCTTCCAAATTATAAATATGTATGGTTTTCTATTTTTCCTTTGTTTTGGTTTATTTTTGATTAGGCCTGGGTATTGCATTTGTTCAATAGAATATAATGATAAGAGAAAGAATGACAACAATAATTACACTGCAGTGTATGAGGACACCACCATCCCTGCTGTTTTCTGTTGTCAATGATTCTCTTTGAGGAATAGCAACCCTGGATCCTTCATAAATTCTGCTAAATTTCTGAGTTGCTATTTTATCCTGCCTGAAATTTCAGTGGTCTTGCTGGCTCATTCCATTATTTCAAGTATGCCCCACAGATCCCTACACATGCAATAAAATGCATGCAAGAGGCCTCAAATACGGCTATGTATGCATTTAAATGACCTCTATATCTAGAAGCCACCAGTGCATTAATATCACAGCTGGGTCCAGTGTATTTAATCTTATATGCCTCTCCTAATGTTAAGTATCAGTAAGAATGTTTCTCAACTTTGGTAGCTTGGAGATATGTGGACTTCAACTCCCAGAATTCCCCAGCCAGCCATGCTGACTGGGGAATTCTGGGAGTTGAAGTCCAGACATCTTCAAGATGCCCAGGCTGAGAAACACTGATCAGTGTGGAGATTAACATGTGAACAATCTCTCTCAAAATTTGTAATGAATGGATGGTCACTTCCTCTATCCATATGAACAATTCCCCCCAGCCACTTTTAAAGAAACAAGGAAGTCTCGAGAAGACCAGCATTCACATTCATTTAAACACAGATATGGTCTTTTCCGTGATCTGGGATTTCATTTTATCACAATTCTGGATCCCACTGAGAACTCCATTTTGTAAAGGTGGTCTCTGGCAGTTCTTCAAAACTCCTGGCTACATTTGCCGGCCTAGAAATTAGTTGAGTATTTATCTCCATTTCAACTGGAGAAGGTGAAATTCCCCAACAATTTCTCAAAAGCAAGACTTCTCTTCAGAAGTAACCCTAGCATCACCACTGAAGAAAGAAAAAAGAGAGTATTGAAGAAGTTTTTCTTGGGATTTAGTAGTAGAATGGCAAGCTAATATAATGGAAGAAGTGGTTGTTCAAAGCAAGTCAAGACATTGAGGTGCACCCCTTGGTGACCTCAGTGCTTAAAGTAGTCTGAGTACACCATATTCCACTAACTGGATTTTTTTAAAAAAAGAAGTCTCTCCTCTTTCAAAGAAATTCCAAAAGCAAAGTCTCTTCCATTATTTTATAAAGGTAGAAAAACTGTGGTGCTAATATTTACAATTAGAGAATACATTTGGAATGTCCTTTTCAGACTTTTTAAGCAAGTTGATTCTGGTGGAAAAGAACAAAAGTGCAGTTCGATCTGTTGCATGAATTAAGGATCCTTTCAATGTCACTTTTGCATGTGAAAGAGTATATGTGTGCATACATGTAAAAAAAGTGTTTTCCGTGTGTAATTAATTTCAGTATTACCTGCAGCTTTCCCTACCATTGTCCCTACCATTTGGAATATTCTACCCACCAACCCACCCCAAAAGAAAGGCGACGCAGGTTCCCAATTTCCTTTAGAAAATATCTAAAGACCTCACTCTGCCATCTTGTCTGGGACTCATAATGTGTACACAGTACACATAATGGGGTTGATTAATGCACCTAAAAGCTGTCCCCTCATCTTTTAATTAACTTTTAATGTCACATTTTAACTATTCATGCCCTTCTTCGGAGGGAATAGGAAACCGGGAAGATCGTTAGCACCTCATTGGGGCTGGAAAAAAAAGCTTCGAAAAAGCTACATTCGAAGTATAAGACGCACTCAAATTTTCAGCCTCTTTTAGGGAGGAAAAAGGTGCGTCTTATACTCTGAAAGATATGGTAGACAGACAGACAGACAGGCAGGCAGGCAGACAGACAGACAAATGATACAGATAGATATAGATAGATGGATGATAGATAGGTGATAGATAGATAGATAGATAGATAGATAGATAGATAGATAGATAGATAGATAGATAGATAGATAGATAGATAGATAGATAGATAGATAGATAGATAGATAGATAGATGTTTTATGTTCTCCCTCAATAAGTAGTGAAATAGTTAAATGTTGCTTAATTCCTTCTTTTCCTAAAGGGAAATCTTTTTTCAAAAGAAAAAAAAAGTGAGCGAGCGAGTGAGCGAGAGAAAAGATTGTAAATAATGATACTTTGAAAAGAATCTCTGAACCTTGCAGCAGCTAATCACATTTTAATTTTGATGTATGGTTCATCCAGTGACAGAAGAGATAGAGAAAATATTTTCTTTTTTTATCATGAAGAAATCAGATTAGTTAAATGAATTAAAAGTCATTGCCAGCAGACCTTGACAAGCTTTGGTAATAAATATCCATGTCTGTTGCTCTGAATAATTTTTTAAAAAATATTTATTAGGGTTGGTTGCATTGTTAGCCAGATGTTTAGATTGGATTTGACATTTTTATCCACCCATCAAATCCCTTCTCAAGGACCTGGGATAGGCAGAGGTTGTTTGATGATATTAGAGGTATTACACTCACAGGATTTAAGCTGCTCCAAGTAAAGCTGCCTTTTGCAATTGTCTGATGGTGATTTTGTGAATGATGCAGGATTTGGGTTTGACTGGTCTAGAGAAAAGAAAGACTAGGGTGGACATGATAGCAGTATTACAGTATTTGCCACAAAGAAGAAGGAGTCAACTTATTTTCCAAACACCAGAGAGCAGGACAAGAAACAATGGAAACTAATCAAGGAGAGAAGCAACCTGGAATTAAAAGGAATTTCCTAACAGCGAGGACAATTAACCAGTGGAACAGCTTGCCTTCAGAAGTTGTGGGTGCTTCATCACTGGGGTTTTTTAAAGAAGAGACTGGACAGTCACTTGTCTGAAATGGTATAGGATCTCCTGCTTGAGCAGGGGACTGGACTAGAAGACCTCCAAGGTCCCTTCCAGCTCTATTCTGATTGATTATCATTGCCAATGATATTCAAATGGTTCTCCAGATCTTTTGGAATTGTACTCAATGTGCCTATCACTATTGGCAGCATCTTTGCTTTCTTTTGCCAATCAATCTACTTCTATTTGCAGCTCTTTGTAATTTTATGAGTCTCTCCAGTTCTTTCACTTCTATTCTGCAGTTTCCAGGTACTGTCATGTCTGTTGTCCAGATTTTTTTTGTCTTTCTTATCGACAATTGTTAAATCTGGGGCATTATATGGCAGTTGCCTGTCTGTTGGAATTCTAAAGTTCCAGAGCACTTTAGCTTCTTCATTTTCTATTATTTTGTCTATTTTGTGGTCCCACCAGTTCTTGCCCGCAGGCAAACAGTATACCTTGCAGCTATTCCAATGCACCATAGTTGCCACTTTGTCATGATGCTGTTTGTAATCAGTCTGTGCAGTCTTTTGCAGCAGCTAACTAGATGGTCCATTGTTTCTTCAGCTTCTTTGCAGAAGTGGCATTTGCTGTCTGTTGTGTCTTCTCAATTCAGGCTTTGTATGCATTTGTTCTTAAGGCTTGGCCTTGGGCAATCATTAACCCCTCTGTCTTTTTCTTAAACTTTCCTGCTCTTAGCCATTGCCAAGTCTTTTTGTTATCTACTGCTATTTTTTAATGTTATATTATTCATGTATTCGCCTCGTGGTGCGACTGGAACAATCTGGAACTGAACACACTCAAAACCGTAGAAATGGTGGTAGACTTTAGGAGAAACCCTCCCATCCTACCACCTCTTACAATACTAGACAACACAGTATCAACAGTAGAGACCTTCAAATTTCTAGGTTCTATCATATCTCAAGACCTAAAATGGACACCTAACATCAAAAACGTCATCAAAAAAGCACAACAAAGAATGTTCTTTCTGTGCCAACTCAGGAAGTTCAAATTTCCCAAGGAGCTGCTGATACAGTTCTACAGAGGAATCATTGAGTCTGTCATCTGCACCTCTATAACTGTCTGGTTTGGTTCTGCAACCCAACAAGACAGACACAGACTTTAGAGGATAATCAGAACTGCAGAAAAAACAATTGCTGCCAACCTGCCTTCCATTGAGGACCTGTATACTGCAAGAGTCAAAAAGAGGGCCATGAAAATATTTACTGACCCATCACATCCTGGACATAAATTGCTTCAACTCCTATGCTCAAAACGTCGCTATAAAGCACTGCACACCAAGACAACTAGACACAAGAACAGTTTTTTCCCCGAACGCCATCACTCTGCTAAACAAATAATTCCCTCACCACTGTCGAACTATTCACTAGGCTGCATTACTATTACTATTAGTTTTTCTCATCGTTCCTATCACCCATCTCCTCCCACTTATGACTGTGTGACTGTAACTTGCTGCTTGTATCCTTATCATTTATATTAATATTGATTATTTCCTGATTGCTTACTTGGACCCTATGACAACCATTCTTGACAAATGTATCTTTTCTTTTATGTACACTGAGAGCATATGCACCAAAGACAAATTCCTTGTGTGTCCAATCACACTTGGCCAATAAAGAATTCTATTCTATTCTACTTCACCTTCTCATGCATGTTTTCTATTCTTCATTTGGCCTTTCTTGTAGGCCAGTTTGATCTACTAGCTTCAGTGCATTCTCTTCACTGTACTCCAGATATTCTTCCAATGACCTTTTTCTTCTTCATCAGTCTGGTATACTTGCAACATTCTAAGCTGACCTATTTTCCTTGGTAAGTTGAGTCTATCGACATTGTTGAGTGCATGAAATGCAAGATTCATTGTCATAATTTTTCTGATCTTCCTATCTACAGCTTTCAGTTTTGCTTGAGTCCATTCCATATTCCAGCTAGGTATCTAATCACTGTAATTCCCCAGGTTGATTTGAGGGTATTTCCTCCACTGAGTTTGGACTTTAAGATCATCTTCACTGCTGTGATGTAGTCACCTCTAACTGTCAGGCCGAAGCCATTTTATATGGGAGCTTAGGCCTGCCACATTTTATACTATTTCACTATGCATTTTCTACTGTGAGAAATGGGAGTGGGGATTGCATGAGGTTGTTAGTATGTAGCCATAACAAATTCTTTCTAGAAAGCCAAGGTCATCCTTTGTCTCTGCACCTGCACGGAAGGAGATGGGTGGACTCTGCCAGCATGGCAATAGAAGATTGGACAATGTGATGGATTTGTGGGTGTGGGGGCAAGGATTTGAACTTTCAACTGGGTGGTGAAGCCCGGGGGACTTCAGATTCGGGTTTTACCCAGATGTGCCAACTTGGCTCCATTAATAAATTGGAACTTCAAGGAATACTTTGCCTTGGACTCTGATTTAATTTTGGATGCTATTTGGAACCCTGACACTAACCTTCTTCTTGACTTCAGTATGCTTGATGCTTGATGTTGTCAGCTTGAAAGATGCCCAGGTATTTATAGTGAGGGATTTGGACACCTGAAACAGGGCCACCGGCTCACTGGCTGTGGATGCAGGAAGAATGGAGAAATAAGCTGACTTTGCCATTCTGATTGCCACAAGTTTTTGTAAGTTTTAATAAAAGTTCTCTATTGTGCTTGATTGGATTTGCTTTTTGTCTTCCTTCTGCAACACTCTAAGTGTCTCTGGTGTTGTTTCATTTCCCAGAGTTGTTCCATAAACCAGGCTGTGCTACAGAGTCCATAAACATAGAAAGTCCACATTGCCATAATCCAATTTAGATTTATTTAGATTTATTATTAGAGATGGAAGGGACCTTGTAGGTTATCTAGTCCAAACCCCTGCTCAAGCAGGAGTTCCTACACCATTTGAGACAGGTGGCAGTCCAGTCTCTCCTTGAAGGTCGCAAGTGTTGGGACTCTCACAACCTCCGCTGGCAAGCTGTTCCACTGGTTGATCGCTCTCACCATCAGAAAGTTTCTCCTCACTTCCAGGTTGAATCTCTCCTTGGTCAGCTTCCATCCGTTATTCCTTGTTTGGCTTTCTGGTGCCATAGAGAACAGCCTGACCCCCTCCTCTCTGTGGCATCCCCTCAAGTATTGGAACATTGCTATCATGTCACCCCTGGTACTTCTCTTCGCCAGACTGGCTAAGCTCAGTTCCTGCAACCACTCTTCGTATGTTTTATTTTCCAGACCCTTTATCATCCTGGTTGCTCTCTTCTGCACTTTCTCAATTCAAGGCCTTTGTTGCATGTACATTCAAAGCCATGACCAAGACCTCGGTTGAGCCATGCAACGGAGATTGTCGCAATCCCAGATTCTCCCTGAAACCCTATTGGATCCATCAGATGCCTGGGATGGATTAATCAAGTAGACCCTTCCCCCATGGACCAAGAGGTGGCCTCAGAGAACTAAAAAACCAAGAAGGAATGGTTTGTCCACAGCAAGGGTTTGAGAGTTACATGCCCCAATTCCAGATTGCACAACCATGGCCTCAAGACAAAACCCAGATCTAATGTGTGACCACTGCTGTGGGTTGGACATCCAATAAGTTGGATCAGGTTCATGGCTTCTTTAATGGCCAAGAATTGGGACCCTCCAACCCAAGTTCCAGAGAAGGCAGATTGAAGTCCCCCAGACCCATGAATCTAGGGCACATCACTGCCAACTTATTCAACATAGCTAAGAAGGCATTAAGAGTGGTTAACCTAATCTTGCGTAGCTTCTTCTCTGGTAACATTGTACTCTTAACCAGAGCATACAAAACATTTGCTAGACCGATTCTTGAATACAGCTCATCTGTCTGGAACCCACACTACATATCAGACATCAACACAATTGAGAAAGTCCAGAGATACTTCACAAGAAGAACATTACATTCCTCTGTTCACAACAGAATACTTTATGAAACCATACTCGAAATTTTGGGACTTGAAAATTTAGAACTACGCCGCCTTCAATCTGACCTAAATGTAGCTCGCAAAATTATCTGCCACAATGTCCTTCCTGTTAACGACTACTTCAGCTTCAACCGCAATAATGAGTCCCCAGGCATATAAGAACAGCAAAATAAATAAATAAATAAATAAATAAATAAATAAATAAATAAATAAATAAATAAATAAATAAATAAATAAATAAATAAATAAATAAATAAATAAATAAATAAATAAATAAATAAATAAATAAATAAATAATACACGAGATCACAATAGATACAAATTTAATGTAAACCGCTCCAAACTTGACTGCAAAAAATTCGACTTCAACAACAGAGTTGTCAATGCCTGGAACACTTTACCTGACTCAGTAGTTTCTTCCCCGAACCCCAAAAACTTCAACCTCAGATTATCTACCATCAACCTCACCCCATTCCTAAGAGGTCGGTAAGGGGCGTGCATAAGCGCACAATCGTGCCTACCGTTCCTGTCCAAATGTACCCATATATTCATACCTTTTTACTCTTATTCAATGCTTGTACTATTACATATATATTCAATCATGTTTTACTGTTTATACTGTGCTTATAATCATATATGCTTGACAAATAAACAAATACAAATATAAATACAAACTTGGATACAGAATCAAGGGGCTTGGTTTTTTTTATGATGTACACTATTCTCAAATTTGCGGTCCATATCAGCAACAGGCACATAATGGCAACAATGAAGCTTTTCAGAGCTAAAATATTGAGTTATCTCCTCCTTCCCATAGATTCTGTCCATTCAAAAATCCCAGGGGCCCTATTCCATGTTTATTAAGAGCAGAAGCACACTTGATTTCATTAGAGGCTCAAGTGTATCTCTACTGTTTGAGATACAGCCTTGGCCACTGAGATTACCTCATGGTCTACTGTAAATGAACAAACTAATGCTTCTTTGAAAGCACCTTTTAGTTTCTTTAACTTTGCAACAGAACTTTATTGGGCATCCGAGTTCAACTAATTGAAATAAAGTCTGATTTAGGATTCTGGATTTTCCAGGTAATATTTTGTATTGGTTGGCTCTGACAACCTCGTTCAGAAATAAAACAGCGGATTCTTGAGCTACCGAGAGACTTAAGCTAAATTTTAAAAACCTACAGAACTGCAGAAAAAACAATTGCTGCCAACTCAAGCTGCCAGACTCAAACGCAACCCCGACAAGACTGAGTGGCTCTGGATATTGCCTCCTAAGGACCATATTGACTGTCCCTCCTTGGTTCTTGAGGGACAAAAATTAACTCCCTCAGAACGGGTTCGCAATTTGGGAGTTCTCCTAGATCCACAGCTAAAATTAGATCAACATCTTACAGCTGTGGCTAGGGGGGCCTTTGCACAGGTTCACCTGGTGCACCAATTGCGACCATACTTGGAGAAGGAGGCTCTACTCACGGTCACTCATGCCCTTGTCACCTCCCAATTGGACTACTGTTATGCGCTCTACATGGGGCTACCCTTGAAGAGTATTCGGAGACTGCAACTGGTGCAAAATGCGGCTGCGCGTGCTATAGTGGGTGTTTCAAGGTACACCCACGTAACACCCATACTCCACCAGTTTCATTGGCTGCCCATTGGTCTCCGGGTAGAATTCAAGTGTTGATCATCATCTTTAAAGCCCTACTTAGAACCAGGTTATCTCCGGGACCGCATTCTACCTCATACTTCCCTTCGACCGGTCAGGTCCCACAGAGTGGGTCTCCTCCAGGTCCTGTCAACCAAACAATGTCAGCTGGCGGGGCTTAGGGGGAGGGCCTTCTCTGTGGGGGCCCCTGCTTTCTGGAACCAACTCCCCCCAGAGATACGAATTGTCCCCACCTTGCTGGCCTTCCGAAAAGCCGTGAAGACTTGGCTCTTCCTGCAGGCGGGGTTCTGAGACAACTTCATCTTGGTCTCCCCCATGTATGTAAGATTTTGTATGCTTTTTAAAATATATTTTAAATTGTTTTATATGATATTGTTTAGTGGTTCTTCAAATGTTGTACGCCGCCCTGAGTCCCCAGGGAGTAGGGCGGCATATAAGAATTATAAATAAATAAATAAATAAATAAATAAATAAATAAATAAATAAATAAATAAATAAATAAATAAATAAATAAATAAATAAATAAATAAATAAATAAACAAACAAACAAACAAACAAACAAACAAACAAACAAACAAACAAACAAACAAACAAACAAACAAACAAACAAACAAACAAACAAACAAACAAACAAACAAACCTGCCTTCCATTGAGGACCTGTATACCGCATGAGTCAAAAAGAGGGCTGTGAAAATATTTACAGACCCCTCGCATCCTGGACACAGACTGTTTCAACTCCTCCCCTCAAAACGACGCTACAGAGCACTGCTCACCAGAACAACTAGACACAAGAACAGTTTTTTCCCGAACACCATCACTCTGCTAAACAAATAATTCCCTCAACACTGTCAAACTATTTACTAAGTCTGCACTACTATTAATCTTCTCATCATTCCCATCACCCATCTCCTCCCACTAATGACTATATGACTGTAAATATAAAGCTGGCAGGTCCTCTTTTTAACAAGATTTCTTCAATGCGTTACCCCTCGCATCCTGGACATAAATTGTTTCAACTCCTACCCTCAAAACGACGCTATAGAGCACTGCACACCAAGACAACTAGACACAAGAACAGTTTTTTCCCAAATGCCATCACTCTGCTAAATAAATAATTCCCTCACCACTGTCAAACTATTCACTAAGGCTGCATTACTATTACTATTAGTCTTCTCCTTGTTCCTATCACCCATCTCCTCCCACTTATAACTTGTTCCTTGTATACTTATGATTTATATTAATATTGTTTCCTGATTGCTTATTTATACCCTATGACAATCATTAAGTGTTGTACCTCATGATTCTTGACAAATGTATCTTGTCCTTTTATGTACACTGAGAGCATATGCACCAAAGACAAATTCCTTGTGTATCCAATCGCACTTGGCAAATAAAGAATTCTATTCTATTCTATTCTATTCTATTCTATTCTATTCTATTCTATTCTATTCTATTCTATTCTATTCTGAGACTCCAGAGAAACCATTCACTTCAGCCAGATATTTCATTAACTGTTTGTACCCAGCGCACATAAGGCTTTTTACATTAGCGGAACTTGACATTTTACCTTCACTTTTTCTGGAAGGGAGATTTCATAGACACCTATAGACAATGTTTTTTGTTGGTGTCCTTTGGAAGAAATCAAATCAATACCCTTCTTCTCTGTCCCTTTCAGTCAATCTGGCATGAAGATTTAATTACATCTCTTTTAACTTACAGGCGCAGCAAAAGAGAAACTGTTGTGAGCACACACGGTAGAGATCACCTCCAGGAGTAAAGCTAAATTCTGTATGATTGCTGTCACTGTTCACTGCAAGATATTAACCTATTTAAAATCTTAGGGATGCTCCAGGCAGAATTTTAAAACTACCATTTCACATTCAGGCAATGTTAAAGAATATCCAGCAACGGCAAATAAATTTACATCCATAAATTGCAGGCAGTCCTCGCATTATAACTGGTTGCTTAGCCGAGGTGGCGCAGCAGTTAGAGTGCAGTACTGCAGGCTACTTTAGCTGACTGTGATCAGCAGTTCAGCTGTTCAAATCTCACCAGCTCAGGGTTGACTCAGCCTTCCATCCTTCTGAGGTAGGTAAAATGAGGACCCAGATTGTTGGGGGCAATATAAATATACATTGCTTACTGGTGTAAACTGCTTAGAGAGTGCTTGCACTATGAAGCGATATATAAGTCTCACTAATAATAAATAATAAATAAGTTACAGCTAACCTTCCCAGGTTTACTTAACAACCTGGTTCCAAAATCATGTGACCACTTTTTACAACAGTTTTGTTGAAAACTGCATTTACCGTATTTTTCGGAGGATAAGACGCACCTTCCCCCCTAAAAGAGGCTGAAAATTTGGGTGTGTCTTATACTCCGAATATAGCTTTTTCGAAGCTTTTTCCCCAGCCCTAACGAGGTGCTAATGATCTTCCCAGCTTGCAGAATTTTTTCATTGCTCTCTCTCCGAAGAAGTTTTTTTCCAGCCCTAAGTCTTTGCAGGCTTTTTTTCATTGCTACTTGCTCCGAAGAATGTTTTTTCCAGCCCTAATGAGGTGCTAAGGATCTTCCTGGCTCTTACCAGCTTGCAGGATTTTTTTCATTGCTACTCCCTCCGAATATTTTTTTCCAGCCCTAACCAGGGCATAAAATAATGTGCTGAAGCTGACCAGACTAAGGACGCTAGCCAGATGAATACCTGGTAGGTAGATCCCCCCCCCCTATTTTCCTCCCCCAAAACTAAGGTGTGTCTTATACTCCGGTGTGTCTTATACTCCGAAAAATACGGTAGTTCTGGTTTTTGGCAAAATTGGCCCATTGTGAACAATGGGTTTCCTTTATAAATACAGTAGTTGTTTTACGACCATGGTGTTTGCTTAACGATTGCCATAAATATGGTTGTAAAATTGGGTTACTTTATGGCTATCATGACATGACCATAATAGGCAGGCTCCATTGCATTCATAACTTGAAGACTATCTATAATGCTTATCTTCCAAGAGCTATCACATCAGTGGTTTTATATTCAGTAGTTATGAAATTAAAATTTACGTATTTTATTATTATTGTATTTCAATAATTGGAAATGTATCCATTTATTTTAGAAACTCAGTAAATTAGTTGGTATCCTTTTGATTTCTTTAATATCCTATATTAATTGTTTGTGATGTTTTGGATTTTTTTTTCTAGTAGACATACAATTGTACTCACCCTTGGTCATTGATCATAATCAAAGTCTATCAAACAAAAATCAACTCACCGCATGGATGGAATTCCAGTTCAAAGAAGCAAACTTTAAAATTTCTGCTAAGAACCAAACTTTTAGCTATTTCAGTAGCAGCTTTTGAGCTGCTTAAGTATTAGCAAGTCATGATTATTGAATGAAAGCTTACAATTGTGGAGTAGTGTACACTATCTCAGAATATTGAATAATAAAAATTGGAATGAATAATTTTTTGCGCTTTATTTTTGCATTTTAGACACCATAATTGTGCTAATTTCTGTTCTCATATTCTTCTGCATCTGATATTGTCTGTACCTTGCTTCCGTCAGCAACTTAGCTGTTGTCTTTTGAATAAAGTAAAAAAATTCAGACACTTTTCAAAGTCAATGCCACATGGGGAAATCTGATCGGGCTGTATCTGATGTTGTTCTGACAATGGATTTCCGATTGGTCCTCAATTTTTCTTCCCTTGTGTGACTTCATTTTATCTAACGTACTCTCAATGTGCTTGAGAATTTCTTTTGAATTTTTCCTGGAAATGGTTTTGAGCCTCCCTGTTCATTAGAGATTGCAGAAGGAGCAAACGGTACAACAATCACATTGAGCAAAAAAAAAAAAAAAAAAAAAGGCTTGGCGTAACACAAAGAAAGAAGATTGAAGCAATGAAGCACCTGTTTTGCAATCAAGAAGTACTGTTCAATCCTTGACAGTGCCAGGTAGAAGTTGGGAAGATTTCAGTCAGAAATTCTGGAGAAATGTATTTATTTCATTCATCACATTTATATAGTGACCCACCTTGTGAATGTGATTCTCAGCAGCACACAATAAAAACAAACCATAAAAACCATCATTAACAATTATACCAAAATAAAAATATTAACATTACTTAAAAAGACCAAGGAAGATTATCTTTGATGTTACATACAGAGCAGGGGTGGCTACCTACTTACCTCGCTGCCGGTTCACTTCCTCCCATGCCATGTGGGCGCGCCTCATGGTCAGTGCCAAAAAAAATAAAATTAAATTAAAACAAAGCTGAAAACAAGATGGCGACCGCATGCACAATGCCGGAAACTTGGCTTCTGCGCATGCTCAGAAGGAAAAAAAATTTAAAAATCAGGAAAAAATTTTCAAAAAAAAGATGGTGGGGCCCACGGACTGGCACCGACCTAACTGGGTCAGTGATGTCATCGTGATGTCACCAGCGGGTTACTACCAGTTTGGGCGAACCGGTCCGAACCGGAAGGAACCCACCCCGATACAGAGTAGCCATCTCACTAGTTCTCCATTTTTCTCAAATTCCCAAGCCTGTTGATTTAACCATAATTTAAGGGACTTCTGGAAAATTGCCAGAAATTGGGCCAATCTCACCTCGGAAGGAATGATGTTCCAAGGGAGGACACTTTGACAGAAAAGGCTCTTCTCTTGGATTGCTCAACATGTAACTACTTAACCCACAACCTTAACCCTTCTGTGGGTTTTGAGAGGATAGGCAAAAGTAATGGGGACAAAATGATTGCTCAAATACTCTGGCACCTCCCACTTTTGCCAGAGATCATTTAAAAGCATGATAAAATGGTGGTTCTGTCCATACCAAGGGCTGAATCCTGACTGAAATGGGTCCAAATAAACTACCACCTTCTCAATCAACTTCCCCAAGAAGAGGGAGGTTAGATGCTAGACAAAAATTGTCCAATATGGTGGGATCCAGCCATGGTTTCTTGAGGAGGGGGCCAGTATTTCTTTAAGAAATGGAGGAACAACCATCTAACCCAAGGAAGAACTCATCAACACAGCATGCCTCAGGCAGCTTTATTTAGCTAGGAGGCCATGGATCTTAACAACAGGTGGGCAAGCTCACAGAAACACCGTCCACTTCCTCAGGTCCAACTGATTCAACCATTCCCAGATAACAGGACAAGATTCCACCCTGGCCATCTCCACAGGACCTGCAATAAGGCCAGCATCCAACTAAGAATGAATTCAAGTGACTTAGTAGTAGGCGGTGGCATTCAGACAACACATTAAATCACATCAAGTAAAAACCTAGCACATAACATGCTAAGTCCATTGGTTGAGGTATTTTTGGTGGGTTCATGTTATATAAACCCACCACATATATCAGTGTTTTTTAACCTTGGCAACTTTAAGATGTATGGACTTTAATTTTCATAATGCTGGCTGGGAAATTCTGGAAGCTGAAGTCCACACATCATAATTTTGCCAAGGTTTAAAAACACTGGGGTATACAGAAAGGTAGGAATTCATACCCACCAGCTACTGAATAAAACTAAGACAGCACTCTGAAGAATCCTGCCAGAATTATCTTCTTCCTTGAAAGGAAAATTCTAAAACAAGTTCTCTTTCCTTACATGGAGTGAAAATTGGTAAATAAGTTGACTTTGTAGTTCTAGAGCAGTGTTTCAAATATTTGCAGAGTGCAGACAGTGTTTCGTACTGGCTAGAGAATTCTGGGAGTTGAAGTCCACACATCTTAAAGTTCCCAAGATTGAGAAAATCCTGCTCTATGGCATCCTTTATTATTCCAGCAAAAAATTATGTGTTTGTTTATTTATTAAATTTATTTGCCACCCATTTCACTGTGGGACTACTCTGGGAAGTAGAAAAAAAATGATAAAGAAAATGTAAACATTGTTTCTGTTTTTTATCCTTTGTTCTATCAAAAAACTAAAAACAGAAACGATGAATAAAGAGACTAAAGAATTGGAGGAAGCAATATGGCTTAAAATTAAGAAACAGGAGAAATCGTAACTTTTTTGGGATTAAGCTAATAGCGATCAATTTGGAAGGAAATTTGAAATTAACTGGTGAATATCCCAGATGACAAAATTAGATTTTTTTTCTTTTCTTTTTCTTTTTTTAGGAGGTAAGATGGAAATAGCAGCATATACCTAGAAGAAAGTACTATATAAAAAGAAATAATATAATTATAATGGTAAAATTTTTCTTCTTTAGAAGAGATATGACTAGTTTAAATTTGAGAGTATCATCAGTCTGTCAAATATAAAATGAGTTAGTATAAAGAGTACTCAAGGAAAGGTAAAGAAGATGAAAGAGGAAGTAGAATGGGGAGGAAGAGAAGTTGTAGGGAATGTAGAGGAGAAAGTAGGAGGAGAAGTTGGAGATAGAGAGGGGGGAGTGTGATGGAATAAAGTAGAACAGACTGATGATTGATAAGGCAAATGTTGAATAAGATATTGATTTTTGAATGATTGATTATATTGAAAAATTATGTATTTTAATTGTAATACCTTAAGGTATATATGTACTGAATTGTATATGAAGTGGTGGAGAAAATAAAACAATTTTGAAAAAAAAGAAAGAAAATGTAAATAATAGCAAAGGAATAAAACAATAAAAATAAACAGTTGAAGTACAATAATATGAAAATAAAAAGATGGGTGGAAGGGAAGCAGGAACCATAGGGGGGAAGGGGGGTGAACTAGTTAGTTTGGCAGCCACCTTAAGTGATGTATAAGCCTCTTCAGCTTCTTGGATGAGAAGCAAAACATCTTCAAAAGAAAAACAAGAAAGTCCAGTTGCCTCCTGAAAAAGCACCTTTGGGACAACCAAGACCTGGATGATTGAGAATCTCTACAGACTTTTAGCTATACAATTTGGGATGAACAGCCTTTGAATGGTGTGGGAGTAGGAATGGATTTCCAAAGGAAAAATTGCAGACTACAGAAACCAGGCGTACTACTCGGGTGACCCTGAGGACACAGATAAACCTCAAAGTGCTTCAATGACCCTCTAAAAAGGATGCAGATTACCAGCTGTCTGCAAGGAATATAAATCCTTCCATTCCCCACTATCCTGTCAGAGCTGAAGAAGCTTCTTGGATCAGAAGTGAAACGTCTTCAAAAGAAAACAAAACAAAACAAGAAAGCCCAGTTGCCTCCTGAAAAAGCACCTTTAAGTGCAAAGGAGTATTTAAGTCAGGGGCGGATTCCTAATTTTTTTACTACCACTCTGTGGGCATGGCTTATTTTGTGGGTGTGGCTTGCCAGCCATGTGACCGGGTGGGCGTGGCTGGCTGGTCATATATTAGTTATTTCAGAGAGATGTTACTACTATTTTTGCTATTTTATACCTTACATGAAAAGCTTTGTATACAAAGTGTGTGTTACACCATGGCAACACAGCAACCTTTATATGCAGAAAATGCTATAGTTAAAAGACAAGCAAGTCTCATACAGCATTTTTGGTTTCAGTCATGGATTCCTTAGACAAAAATATTGAGGACTGTTAAAAGAACAGTATCTTTTAACAGTCCTCAATGTTTTCGTCTAAAGAATAACAGTATAAAACTGTATAAAATTAACAGTATAAAAGGTTAAGCTTTCAGAAAACGCCCACTTTGGGAAACTTTAGGCAAAAGCGAAGGGAAAGTGTCAAATGCGAGCTTCTTATTATTTTCAAGCAAAGGGAAGGGGAAAGACTTAATTGTCAGGTTTCTGGGCATGCACAGAAGAAATTTTTTTAAAAAATTAAAAAAAAATTTTTTTAAAAAATGGTGGCGCCCAGGCACCAGCAACTGACCGCACCGGTACTGTGACGTCACCAGCGGGCCGCTACCGGTGCTATAGAGTGGACCGCACTGGTAGGAACCCACCACTGATTTAAGTTGGGTTGGCTGGTCTTCTTCTTGTTGCCAGATAACTGTGCTGTATCAGCTTTCTCTGTCACTTTTAAACGTTCAAACTTTGCACACAATTCTTACACGGGAGAAAGGAACACACAGCTTAAATTGGATGACTTTCCTCTACACCACACTTTGCTGACTGTTCAGTTTGTTTTGTTTACTTCCCCTTTTTTGGAGCAGCTACATGTTCTTTAATGATCTGGGAACCTCTGATATCTAATTATGGCTGTAATTATTAGTTCAGTAATGAAAAGGTTTGGAGACACAATTACATAAGAGCAGTTTTGGAGTTATAAGAGCTTTTCTTTCTTTTTTTTAAAGAAGAAATCTGCACCTGCCACTGATTAAATTCTTTGCCTTCTGCTGTATAAAAGAGAGGATGCTAAAATATCATTTCCTTCATGAGCCAGATTTGCTTGGAGGTTCAGCATTAATTACTATCCCGTGAATGCCTTTAAATCAGGCACAGATTTCCAAGGAGTGAGTATCATAACAGCATGGTAAATCCTTCAGCATTTGCTTAGAAAAAGTCTTTGATTGATGAGCCCAGCCTTCTGAAGTCCTATCTGTTATGTAGCTACAGCCATTAAAGGCATTACAAGAGCACCAGCAGCTAAAAAGTTTTAGGCTGGCGGAGGTACCCTCATAAATCAAGATTCTGTGTGCAAATGACTGGTTTGGAAATTATTCCCTCCGACTTTCCCAAATGGAGACAAGGTCTTTTGGGCTAGAGTTTTGCACCCAAAAAAAAAAAACCAACAACCCCATGCATACCTGTAAATCACATCTGTCACTGCAGTTCATTAAAAAGCAGCAGGCAAGGACAGTCATTTCAGAGGATAAAAGTGACAGCAATCAGAAGGAGAGTTAAGTACATTTTCTTTGAATAAAATATTGGGTAGAGGTAAATGCTTTCCAGATATTTAAAATTGTAGCTCAGATCAGCATAACAAACATTGTTATTTACTGGACTTCTAACCAGGATAATTACTCTTCTCTTCTCTTCTCTTCTCTTCTCTTCTCTTCTCTTCTCTTCTCTTCTCTTCTCTTCTCTTCTCTTCTCTTCTCTTCTCTTCTCTTCTCTTCTCTTCTCTTCTCTCAACAGCATGTGATAATAACCTTGGTAAACAGGAGAAAGAACTACAACAGTCTGATATGAAGCAACTGAGTCCACAGAAGGAATAGGAGTATGGCAAACATCTCAGAAGTGACCCTCCCTAGTTTCTTGGATCATAAAAGTGAGTGGGGACCTTCAGACTTGCAATATTCTACTGTCAACTTCAAAACGAACAGGC
This sequence comes from Diadophis punctatus similis, assembly GCA_023053685.1. Classification (NCBI taxonomy): domain Eukaryota; kingdom Metazoa; phylum Chordata; class Lepidosauria; order Squamata; family Dipsadidae; genus Diadophis; species Diadophis punctatus. The sequence continues at coordinate 69,866,752 of JALIGW010000005.1, forward strand.
CTGCTGCAGCCATATTTCTGTTTCTCAGCTTGCCACACAGTATGGGAGGGGGGGAGAGGTTTGGAATGTCAGACTAGACAATAACAACAGATCATCCCATGGGAACCAAGGTCATCTCAACAGGTGATGGCCAGAGATTAGAAGGAGTTGCCAAGGAGATGCCAGAACACCTAGTTGGACAATGTGACCTGTGACAATGAGGGAGGGAATTATCCTTTAATTATACTGAAACCGCAAGAAATAGTTGGAGCTGGTTTTGTTTTCATCTGTGCTGAAATCATGTACTCAATAAAACAGTTCTTTGAGAAAGCTGTACGTCACGGAGTGCTGAATTGGTTGGGTTCATTAGCTTGACATCTGTTACTTAAGGTCACCTTTAAGGGCTGACAGGGCACATGAAAGTGCATTGCAGGTACCTGAAAGGATGTCATAGAGAAGATCACAACCTCTTCTTAACAGTCACAAGGACCTGAATAATGACATTAAGACACAGGAAAGCAGATTACAACTGAATATCAGGATGAACAAAACTTTATAACAGAATGAAAGCAGTTAGACAGAGGAATTAATTATATTGAGGGGAACTTAACAAATTTGCAGTTGATACTAAGCTGGCAGGAATAGCTAACATCCTGGAAGATAGACTGAAGATCCAGATGGATCTTGACAGACTTGAACATTGGGCCCTATCTAACAAAATGAAATTCAATGTAGAGAAAAGTAAAGTCCTACACTTAGGTAAGAAAAACCAAAAGTATAAATATAAACTGGGTGAAATTAGGCTTAATAGCAGTGACTATGAGAGGGATCTTGGAGTCTTAGTGAACAACCAGCTAAATATGAGCCAGCAGTGTACAGCAGCAGCCAAAAAAAGCCAATGCAATCCTAAATTGCAATAACAGAGGGATACAATCAAGATCAAGTGAGATACTAATACCACTCTAAAAAGCCTTAGTTAGACCTAGAATACTGCATCCAATTTTGGTCACCACACTATAAAAAAGATGTTGAGACTCTAGAAAAAGTGTAGAGAAGAGCAACCACGATGATTAGGGGACTGGAGACTAAAACATATGAAGAATGATTACAGGAACTGGGCATGGCTTGTCTAGTGAAGAGAAGGACCAGGGGAGATATGATAGAGGTGTTCCAATATTTGAGGGGCTGCCACAGAGAGGAGGGGGGGTCAAGCTATTTTCCAAAGCACCTGAAGGACAGACAAGGAATAATGGATGGAAACTGATCAAGGAGAGATTCAACCTAGAAATAAGGAAGAATTTTCTGACAGTGAGAACAATCAACCAATGGAACAGAAGTTGCCTTCGGAAGTTGTGGGAGCTTTATCACTGGAGACTTTCAAGAAGAGATTGGACTACCATTCGTCAGAAATGGTGTAGGGTCTCCTGCTTGGACTAGATGACCTTCAAGGTCCCTTCCAACTCTGTTAATCTGTTAGGACTCTGTTAGGCTTCCCTTTTAGACATGTATTCATCCAGAGGGTGGACTCAGTTAGGGATGCCTTAATTTTTATTCCCACACTAAACAGGGGCTGGAATTGATGGCTTAAATGATCAGTTCTGTGATTAAGTATTTTTCACACTCTTCCTGCTCTTCCTGCTTTAACTCAAGATTAGGAAGGATTTTCCTCCCTATTAAGGGACTTTCAATGATCTTCCTTTTAAGGAAAGAATGTGGAAGAGTTAAGATTTTGCCACAATTCCAAGAATGATAGGAATTGGGGCAAAAATGCTAGAGGACACTGGACTCCAAGAAAATGGAGCAAATCCAGGTATTTCAGCTCCTGCTATGCATTTTTATAGAAGAATTGCCTATTAGCTTTTCCCTTTAATAACAAATGCTACCACAGAAGAAATGTCGGCTAGAATATGGGAACGTTTCAATTGTACCATCCAATCCAAATAAAGAGAAAGAATGAAAAGAGACGGCTTAATATTAAATTTCGTTTACCAAGTTATCTCATTCTCAGAAAGTCCAGGACTCTTTCTGGTACACTGGATCTTCAAATATATATTTTCAGGCTTTGCTATTTGTCTGACTTGGTAAGATGTATAACTTTGATGTGTTGTGATTGGATCCTGAATGGTATAAAACTACATCTGAGAAAGTATCATATCCTGTATTACCCATGGCCAGCAATTTCTGAACACTGAAACAAACAACAAAAGGTTTTTCACCCTTCTGTTTCTCTCCAATTTATGTACATTTGGACAAAAGGTTGACAAAAGAGCAATATCTGGTGATTTGATATATTTAATGGCACAAAATTGCCCTTACATCATTGTTATCAGTTACAGATAGTCCTCAATTTACAACCATTCCTTTAGAAACAATTAGAAGTTATGACAGTACAAAACAGAGTGACATCTAAGCGGTCCTTGTACTTATGACCATCACAGCAGCATGGTCACATGATCAAGCAACCTAAATACACACTAATTGCCAAGTGTCCAAATTTTGATCATATGACCACAGGGATGCTGCAACAGTCATAAGTGTGAGAACTGGTTGTAAGTCATTTTTAGCACCGCTGTAACTTTGAAGGGTTGCTAAACAAATAGTCATAAGTCAAGGACTATCTGTGTGCATAACAGCATCATTATCCATATATGTGAGCTACTGGTGGAATCCGTAATTGTGGCATTGGCACGATTTCACTGGCAATATTGTTGACTCTCGTTCATTTGGGTGTGAGAGTGTAATCAGTAGTGGGATTCAGCCGGTTTTCTCTGGATCGCGCGAACAGGTAGAGGAGACTGTGGGAGGCTCCACCCATCCGCCCCGATTTAATGCGCGAGCACTGCACATGTGCAGAAGTCCGTGCGCATGCGCAGATGATGCGCGTGCACTCACATTTGCAAACCGGTAGGGAAGGTAAGTGAATCCCACCTGTACATGTAGACCCCTGAAATTATATTATGATTTTGCAACTCACTCAGAGAAACCTCTGTGGAAATGGGATGGGATGGGATGGGATGGGATGGGATGGGATGGGATGGGATGGGGTGGGGTGGGATGGGGTGGGGTGGGATGGGATGGGGTGGGGTGGAATGGAACGGAACGGAATAACTCAACCTTGCAAGGTGGTCCAGACAAGAAACACACCCAGAAGTAGTAATAGTAGTTTTAACTGTTCAGTCATGTCCAAGTCTTGGCAACTTTATAGACAAGTGCTCTTTATTCTACTCTGTCAAGTAAAGCTTCTTTCAGTTGTTGGATGTTCATCTTTGATAGTATCAAATCAGCAAGTTATTTGCTTTCCCCTTCTTCTTGTATCAGTAACCACTCTTAGCCTCATCGCCTTCTCCAATGAATTTGCACGTGTGACATGGCCAAAGTAGATCAGACATGATCTTGTGATTTTGGCTTCTAGTGACTTTTCTGGTTTTATATGATTCAACACTTCTGTTGGTGGTTGTTCTGTCTGTCCATGGTATATGCAATAATTTACACCAGCACCACAATTTCCATAAAGTGTTCGGGTGAGATTTTTACAGGGTAGTTCACCATTGCTTTCCCTAACCCTCCCCATTTATCTGAATTTGGAACGGGCATATGGTTGATGAATTAACCTTATGGCTGGGTTCACCCAGAAGTACTAATTCTAATTTTATTATAAGATTACATTAACAGGATCCTCCTGTGGACTTAGGTGCCCCTTACTAACCGGTAACTAGGTTGCTGCTGCTCTTCTTCCTGTGTCTCAAATACATTCTCACAAAGCATTATATCTTCTCTTTTTTCTCATGCCAAATGGTTCCCAATTCCTTAAATCTCTGTCTACAGGACAGTGTTTCTAGTCACCCAATTTTTTCCCCCTGTTGTCCTTTCTGAAACTGATCCAACCTCTGAATCTTTCTTAAAGTTGGGTGCCCAGAACCAATCACAGGATTAGAGGTTTGGTTTCATCAAAACAGAAAGCTCCTGAGGGTAGGACAAGAAGCAATGGGTGGAAACTGATCAAGAAGAGAAGCAACTTAGAACTAAGGAGAAATTTCCTGACGGTTAGAATAATTAATCCGTGGAACAACTTGCCTCCAGAAGTTGTGAATGCTCCAACACTGGAAGTTTTTAAGAAGATGTTGGATAACCATTTGTCTGAAGTAGTGTAGGGTTTCCTGTCTAAGCAGGGGGTTGGACTAGAAGACCTCCAAGGTCCCTTCCAACTCTGTTATTTCTAATTTCTAAAAAGTATAATTGTTACCTTCCAAGATTTGGAAGTATACTTCTGATGATGTAGGCTAAAATTGCTTTTTTTAAAAAAGCATCATCATGCTGCTGACTCATACTCAGTCTGCAATCAATTACTATTCCACGACCTTTTCCACAAGTACTATTACCAAGCCAGATATCTTCAAAGATATCTTTTGTTTTCTAAGTGAAGAATTCCACATTTCATTCTGTTACTTTCAGGCTGTTCCTCTAACCAGGCAAGATTGTTCCCTTCTGTCAGAATATTAATCTTTCCAGTTTTCTCCATCCAAGTCATTAATAAAAATGTTGAAGAACAGAGAGCCCAAGGATGAACTGTGTCGCACCACCTCAATACATCATCCAATTTGATGATAAACCAGCAACAAATCTTCTCTTGAGTATAATTTTTGAGCCAATTATGCATCCATTCATGCCACCCAGGCCTCTCTTACTAGCTTGTTGTTCAGATTCACATGGAGTTCATTGCCAAATGCTTTGCTGAAATGATATTATGTCTATAGCACTAACTAAAATCTATTAAGAAATGGCTTCAAGAAAATGAAAGATGGTAGTTTAGATTTTAGATGTATTATTAGAGTTGGAAGGGACCTTGTAGGTCATCTAGTCCAACCCCCTGCTCAAGCAGGAGTTCCTACACCATTTGAGACAGATGGCAGTCCAGTCTCTCCTTGAAGGTCGCAAGTGTTGGGGCTCTCACAACCTCCGCTGGCAAGCTGTTCCATTGGTTGATCGCTCTCACCATCAGAAAGTTTCTCCTCACTTCCAGGTTGAATCTCTCCTTGGTCAGCTTCCATCCGTTATTCCTTGTTTGGCTTTCTGGTGCCATAGAGTTGGTTGATGGATGTTTTTAATATTGGAATTTTTAATTTTTGTATTTGATTTTAATTATGTTTATTGCTGGTTTCTTGTATTTTCTTTGCTGTACGCCGCCCTGAGTCCCTCGGGAGTAGGGCAGCATATAAGAAAACCAAAATAAATAAATAAATTAATAAATAAATAGCAATAGCAATAGCACTTTTCTTATATACCGCTTCATAGTGCTTTACAGCCCTCTCTAAGCGGTTTACAGAGTTCAGCATATTGCCCCCAACAATCTGGGTCCTCATTTTACCGACCTCGGAAGGATGGAAGGCTGAGTCAACCTTGAGCCTAGTGAGATTTGAACAGCTGAACTGTTGAACTAGCAGTCAGCCTGCAATGGCTGCATTTAACCACTGCACCACTTCAGCTCCTAAATAAATAAATAGAGAACAGCCTGACCCCCCTCCTCTCTGTGGCATCCCCTCAAGTATTGGAATATTGCTATCATGTCACCCCTAGTCCTTCTCTTCGCCAGACTGGCCAAGCTCAGTTCCTGCAACCGCTCTTTGTATGTTTTATTTTTCAGAACCTTTATCATCCTGGTTGCTCTCTTCTGCACTTTCTCTAGAGTTTCAATGTCTTTTTTGTAGTGTGGTGACCAAAACTGGATGCAGTACTCTAGGTGTGGTCTGACCAAGGCTTTATAGAGTGGTACTAGTACCTCTCTGGTCCTTGATTGTATCCCTCTATTTATGCAGCTCAGGACCGTGTTGGCCTTTTTGGCTGCTGCTGCACACTGCTGGCTCATATTAAGTTGGCTGTCTACCAAGACTCTGAGATCCCTCTCACAATCACTGCTATTGAGTGTGGTTTCACCCAGTTTGTATGTATATTTTTGATTCTTCTTACCTAGGTGCAGAATTTTACTTTTCTCCGTGTTAAATTTCATTTTGTTGGTTTGGGCCCAATGTTCGAGTCTGTCGAGGTCCCTCTGGATTTTGAGGCGGTCCTCTGGGGTGTTTGCTACTCCCGCCAGCTTGGTATCGTCTGCAAATTTGGTTAGTTCTCCTGCTATTCCCTCATCTAGGTCATTTATGAAGATGTTAAAGATGTTAAAGTTGGAGAAGCCCACCCTGACTTCTGATAATGATCACACTGTTTTCAGAGTATTTATCAGGGGTGAAATCCAGCAGGTTCTGATAGGTTCTGGAGAACCGGTAAAGGGAATTTTGTGTAGTTCAGAGAACTGCTAGCAGAAATTTTGAATAGTTCGGAGAACCGGCAAATACCACCTCTGGCTGGCTCCAGAGTAGGGTAGGAATGGAGATTTTGCAATATCCTTCCCCCAGGAGTGGGGAGGGAATGGGGATTTTGCAGTATCCTTCCCCTGCCATGCCCACCAAGCCACGCCCCCAAGCCACACCACGCCCACCAAGCCATGCCCAGAGAACCAGTAGTAAAAAAAAATTGGATTTCACCACTTATGGTGTGTTGTCAAAATAACAAAAAGTTTCATCAACTCATCCTAAAGAGACAAGGGTTAAATTGGTTTGACGTAGTCAGTTGTATCCTGGGAATACCAGATTAACCCTCTTAGTATATCTAAACCTCAGACCCACTCACTCTCCCAAAAAAGAGATGGAGAAAGAATGTCTGAAAAAAATATATTGATTTACTAAAATTATATGCCAACCTTCTCACTGATAAGGTTACTCTGGGCAGTTTACAGACAATAAAAAGCTAAATATAGAAACAATTTAAATTTAAAATGCTAGGTAAAAAACTAGAACCAAGGAGATGGACAGCACATGGATGAGATCTTCATGGAGATTGTCATAAAATCTAGCTATTTCAGAATTTCCTGCCAAGACTTATCATGTATTTATTTATTTATTTATCTATTTTATTTTATTTATTTGTTTTGTCAAGTACGTATTGGTAATATAAATAGATATAACATTGTTTATATAGATAAGATTGGTACTGATAAGAGGGAACATTAGGACAGGGACGGTTGGCATGCTGGTGCACTTATGCATGCCCCTTACTGACCACTTAGGAATTGGGTGAGGTCAACAATGGACAATCTAAGGGTAAAGTTTTGGGGGTTTGGTAATGAAACCACAGAGTCAGGTAGTGAGTTCCAGGCATTAACCACTCTGTTGCTAAAGTCGTATTTTCTACAGTCAAGTTTGGAGCGGTTCACTTTGAGTTTGTATTTGTTGTATGCTCGTGTATTGTTGTGGTAGTAGTCATTGACAGGAAGGACGTTGTAGCAGATAATTTTATGAGCTATGCTTAGGTCGTGCCGAAGGAGACGTAGTTCTAAGCTTTCTAAGCCCAGGATTTCAAGTCTGGTTGCGTAAGGTATTCTGTTGCGAGTAGAGGACTGTAGAACAACACTTCCTTGACTGCAGTAGCCAAGCTATGACAAGCTATTGATGAAAACATATTGGTAATCTTGGTGGGATACTAGGCACTTCCTGAAGAAAATGGAGAGTGCCTTTGAACATCTAAAATGGTGGCTTTTGACCAGATTCTGTTGTGGAAATAGGATTTTCCCTCCACCTCACTTTCATGTACGGTACTCAGATAATGAGTGTATGGATAGAAACAACAATAGAAATGTAATTTATTCAACCTTTATTCAACCAGTTCAATACACAAATGTGTGCTCAAAATAAAAGTAAAAAATCTTATTTATTACTAATCTTTTTAGGCTGCTCCATCTCAACCACTGGGCAAAGTTTTCAATATTTCACAAGTAAAGATAGTATTACTTTTACGACCCTAGAGTTATTTTTTCCTAAATTGGGACCTCTCAATACCATAATTAATATCCATAGCTAACAATTCTTTTCTCTACTATATTGATTTATTTATTGGAAATTGTGTGTCTCAGACAGATTTAAAACCAACAGGAACATGAATTAAGCTGATACTTTGCTTTCTTTTTTCTTTTAAATTGGGGTGGAAAAATGCTAGCAAATTGAGACCCACAGCATGAAATCCCAATCAGCTGCCAATTTTCATTTCTACAGGACTTGTAGATATATTTTATGTTCCCTTTTGTAACCTGTCTGGACATGATTTCTACTGAGTCATAAACCAACACAATGTTTTAGACATATTTCCTTTTCAGAGACACAATGTTCTAATGAAAAAAAAATGCAGGCTAATAGTACATCACTGTATGGAAAGAACATTATAAGTACCATAAAAAGAAAAAGGAAAAGTGTCAAAATGCTTTATAAAAAGTAATTTTCTGGCCAATTAACTGGGTCATACAGTGTTGGGGGGGGGAGAGGCATCATGGGAATTCTCCAAACACCACAAGCAACCCATAGAGGACAACAGTTAACAATTAAACATATTCTGTAGCAGGTTAATTGAAAAAAGAGAGCCAGTTTGCTGGGGTGATTAAAGCACCAGGCTAGAAACTGAGAGACTAGAGTTCCAGTTCTGCCTTGGGCACAAAGACAACTTGGTGATCTTGGGCAAGTCCCTCTCTCTCAGTCCTACAAAGGAGGCAGTGGCAAGCCACTTCTGAAATTTTGCTGAGAAAATTTCAGGGACTTGCCAGTCAGAATAATGCAGTGGTTCCCAACCTTTTTGTGATCGAGTACCACTTGGAGGTCCCGTACAGTCACCGCGTACCACCTGGTTCCAGAGAAACTAAATTCGGTCAGATATCACTTTATTTCCATAATTGTACCGTTCCTTTTTTGGCCCCGCGCATCCAGCAACTGGATTCTCGGGCCGCTGGGACCAGGTGGGTGGCGTGTGGCAACAGTTGCAAATCGTTGCCAGATTATCTTGTGTTAGGCAGTAAACATTTTTGTGAAGTAAAAAATAACTAACTAAAAATCGTTCATGACCCCGAAAGTGTTCGCGTACCACCTGGAAGGCCCTCGCGTACCACTAGTGGTACACGTACCACAGGTTGGGAACCACTGGAATAATAGAATACCAGAGTTAGGAAGTCTTTTAGTCCAACCCACTGCTCAAGTAGACTCCCTATATCAGGGGTCAGCAACCTTAAACATTCAAAGAGCCATTTGGACCCGTTTCCCACAGAAAAGAAAACACCGGGAGCCACAAAACTTTTCCCGTGCCTGACTATTTCCCGAGCGGCCACAGAACTAGCATATGTAATTGAATTAAACATTCTGTTTTCTTCTGAAACTTTTCTTTTCTTGGATTTATCCATGATTGGCCTACCGGGGGTCGAAAAGCTTAATAAATTGTGTGTCGGTGGGTGTCGCTCATTGGCTGTTGTGATGCATATTTTGAGCGACAGGGAGCCGCAGCAGAGGAATTAAAGAGCCACATGTGGCTCCAGAGCTGCGGGTTGCTGACCTCTGCCCTATACCCATGATGGCAGACCTATGCCAAGCGTGCCAGATGTGGCACGCAGAGCCATCTCTCCGGGCATGCCAGCCATCACCCTTTGTTCTTCCGGGTTCCGGTGCATGCATTTATTTATTTATTTATTTATTTTGTTATTCTTATATGCCGCCCAACTCCCGAAGGACTCAGGGCGGCGTACAACAAAGAGAAATACAAGAATAATCAAAATTTCATAAAATTTAAAAACAGTACAAAATTTAAAAACAATATAAAAGCAACAACATCCATTCAGCAACATACATACTTGGGGGGTAAGCTCGATTGAATTAAGCTGTCCCCCCCACCTGCAGGAAGAGCCATGTCTTAACGGCCTTTCGGAAGGCCAGCAGAGTGGGGATGGTTCGGGTCTCTGTGGGGAGCTGGTTCCAGAGCACGGGGCCACAGAGCACGGGGCCACAGAGAAGGCCCTCCCCCTGGGGCCCGCCAGCCGGCATTGCTTGGCCGATGGGACCCGGAGGAGGCCAACTCTGTGGGCCCTAACCGGTCGGAGGGAAGTATGAGGCAGAATGCGGTCCCAGAGATATCCTGGTCCTAAGCCATGAAGGGTTTTAAAGATGGTGATCAACACTTTGAATTGGACCCGGAGACCGATGGGCAACCAATGCAGCTGGCGGAGTATCGGTGTCACGTGGGTGTACCCACCACAGCACGCATTTTGCACCAACTGAAGTCTCTGGATACTCTTCAAGGGTAGCCCCATGTAGAGCGCATTGCAGTAGTCCAAACGCGAGGTGACAAGGGCATTAGTGACCGTGAGCAAAGCCTCCTTCTCCAAATATGGCCGCAGCTGGTGCACCAGGCGGACCTGTGCAAAGGCCCCCCTAGCCACAGCAGAAAGATGATGGTCTAATTTTAGCTGTGGATCTAGGAGGACCCCCAAGTTGCGGACCTGGTCCGAGGGAGTCAATTTCGCACCCTCGAAGACCAAGGAGGGACATTATCATGGTCCTTAGGAGGCATTATCCACAGCCACTCTGTCTTGTCGGGATTAAGTCTGAGTCTGTTCCTCCCCATCCAGATCTTAACGTCGTCCAGGCATCGGCACATTACATCAACTGTCTCCCTGAAGTCAGACGGGGTGCATGCATGCCAACCAGCTGATCTTTAGAAGAGCTACTCTTGCGGTTTCCGGTGCTCCCATGTGTGCGTACCAGGGAGCTGCTCTTGCATTTTCCTCTGCTCCCCCATGTGCACGCGCACTCCCATTTCGGCACTCGGTGCTGAAATAGTTCGTCAACACTGCCCTATACTATGTCAAATGGTTGTCCAATCTCTTCTTAAAAACCTTCAGTATTGGAGCAGCCACAACTTCTGAAGACAAGTCATTCCACTAATTAATTGTTCTAACTGTCAGAAATGTCTCCTTAGTTCTAGGTTGGATCTCTCTTTGATGATTCTCTATTTGTTGCAGTGGTGGGTTCCTACTGGTGCGGTCCACTCCGCTGTTCCAGTAGGGGCTCGCCGATTGCGCAACGGCTCCGGTGCTTTCTTTACCAGTCTGTGCGTGCTGCCATCTTTTTTTGGACATTTTCACATTTGGCTCTCTGCACATGCACAAAAGTAAAATTGTCCTTCTGCGCATGCGCAGATAACTGAAATCACGTAAGAGGTTGCGCGCGCACGCACAACATCGTGATGCTCACCGGTAGGAGAAGGTAAGAGGAACCCGCCCCTGATTCGTTGCTTCTTATCCTGCCTTCAGGTGCTTTGGAGAATAAGTTGACTCCCTCCTTTTTGTGACACCCTTCAAACATTGGAAGACTGCTATCATGTCACCACTAGTCCTTCTCTTCTTTAGATTAGTCATACCAAGTTCCTTTAACCAGTCCTATGTTTTTGTTCACTTCTCTGGAGAAATAGGAAGGGGAGAAGGAAAATGACTACCAAAAAAAACCACTGCATGACATATGAGAGCCATTCTGGATAATATGCTAGGTAAAGGTAAAGGTTCCCCCGCAGATGCATGTTAGTCGTTTCCAGCTCTAGGGGCAGTGTTCATCTCCGTTTCTCAGAAGACGTCTCCGTGGTCATGTGGCCGGCATGACTAAATGTGGAAGGCGCACGGAACACTGTTACCTTCCCACCAAAGGTGGTCCCTATTTTTCTACTTGCATTTTTTACATGCTTTCGAACTGCTAGGTTGTCAGAAGCTGGGACAAGTACAGATTAACAGAGTTGGAAGGGATCTTGCAGGTCATCTAGTCCAACCCCCTGCTCAAGCAGGAGACCCTATATCTGCTTCTACCTAGGGTAGAACATAGGGTAAAGGAAGCTCACTCAGTTACGTGGTGCTAGGGATTCGAATCACCGAACTGCTGACCTTTCTATTGACAAGCTCAGCATCTTAGCCACTGAGCCTCCATGTCCTGGATAATATGCTACACTTTTGTGCATTTGTAGGATAGTATGCTACAAATGCACAAAAGTGAGCTCATTGGAGGACAGAATTGTTGCCCTGACATAAAAGAACTTGGTTACACATGAACCTAGCCATCAAACTGCTTTTCTGCAGCTCTTCTAAGTTCATCATAACTGAGAATTCAAAATTCATTTTGAAGCAGGGGATACAAAGGGTGTGTTTTTACAAGGTATTTAACCCAGTAAACCACTTGACGTTTCCATAGTGTTTCTGACATTTCAGAAGGAAAAACAATGAATCTATTCCTAGAACATTTACCATCTCACTGTCATAGTTAACTGACAGCATACAGTATACAGAACATATTTATAGTTATATTCTGTACACTGCATATTTTTAAGTTCCTCTGGGATAATTTTGACCAAACTTCTTGCTATTCTCCACAGTATTGTTGCTTGCTTCTAGTCCAGTTTATTTGTAAATGTTAGTTCCAAGAATGCATTGTCCTTCCATCGTTAGCAGGTGCATGCTGGAAAATGAAAAATAAAAGTTCTCCAAGGGCCGCAGTTAGTGTTACACTTATTCACAGAGGTGGGATTCAGCAGGTTCTGACCAGTTCTGGCGAACCGGTAGCGGAAATTTTGAGTAGCTCAGAGAACCGGTAAATACCACCTCTGACTGGCCCCGCCCCCATCTATTCTCTGCCACCCGAGTCCCAGCTGATTGGGAGGAAATGGGGATTTTGCAGTAACAATAGCAATAGCAATAGCACTTTTCTTATATACCGCTTCATAGTGCTTTACAGCCCTCTCTAAGCGGTTTACAGAGTTCAGCATATTGCCCCCAACAATCTGGGTTCTCATTTTACCGACCTCGGAAGGATGGAAGGCTGAGTCAACCTTAAGCCTAGTGAGATTTGAACAGCTGAACTGTTGAACTAGCAGTCAGCCTGCAATGGCTGCATTTAACCACTGCACCACTTCAGCTCTTTCAGTAACCTTCCCCTGGAGTGGGGAGGGAATGGAGATTTTACAGTATCCTTCCCCTGGAGTGGGGAGGGAACGGAGATTTTACAGTATCCTTCCCCTGGAGTGGGGAGGGAATGGAGATTTTGCAATATCCTTCCCCCAGGAGTGGGGAGGGAACGGAGATTTTGCAGTATCCTTCCCCTGCAGTGGGTAGGGAATGGAGATTTTACAGTATCCTTCCCTTGCTACGCCCATCAAGCCACGCCACGCCCACCAAGCCATGCCCACAGAACGGGTAGTAAAATTTTTTTGAATCCCACCACTGATTTATTGCATGGTGACACATGCAATATTTAGGATGCAGTATTGCAGGCTAACACTGCCGACAGCTAGACTTTCGATCCTGACCAGCTCAGGGTTCACTCAGCTTTCCATCCTTCTGAGGTCAGTAAAATGAGGACCCCTAATGTTGGGGGCAATACGCTGTCATTTGTAAACCACTCAGAAATTCTGCAAACCACTATGGAGCACTATATAAGTCTAAGTGCTATTGCTATTGTTACAAACAGCTGGAAGGAAAGTTCACCTTTTTGATAGACAGTGCATTTCAACTGTTTCCCTGTGCAATTAAAGCTAGAGTAGTGTTTCTCAACCTTGGCAGCTTGACGATGCATGGACTTCAACTCATCTTGAAGTCAACTTGAAGTCCACAGATCTTCAAGCTGATGAGGTTGAGAAACATTGTGCTGGAAATTAGTTTCTATCTGTTTTCTATTCATGTTTTCTATTTGTTTTAATCATGGACAGATTTGCATACTCCAAAAACGTTAGTCTCGCACATGAGTTGTGCGACTCCCCCCCCATCCCCAAGTGTTAATCTGTTACATTAAAATGTGAAAAATGTGTTTGGTGGATTTGCATATTTTTCCTTGCATACAGTACGTTCCGAGAAATCCATATCTCAAAGGAAGAAGATGAAAGGGCTTAGCAGGATGAACTATCCTATGACCCAGAAATATGGGCTACTCGGTTACTCAGTAGTAGTTACTCAGTGACTCTAGTTTTGACAAGCAAGTATTTTTGTCCTTTTTTCATTTTCAAATGCTGAGTGAGTTTGCCTTTGTAGAAAGTTAGCACCCACCCCTCTCCTAGAAGAATGAAATATTCTAGGAAATATTAAAAATATTATATTAAAAATATTATATTTCCCTGGATGAGAAATGGAGAAACTTTTTTTTGGGGGAGGCAGGAAGCAGACTCACTCTTAATAGCCCCCACCTTCCTCAATAGCCCACAGCAGATGTCAGCACTTAAGAGATAAAGAGATGGCTAGGTCTATTCATAAGCAAATACCCTCACCCAAGATCCAACAAAGGTAGGATTAGCCCGCTGCCACAATAGGAATTGGCCAAAGCCCCTTCATTGCATCACCCAGCATATTTATACCAAACTTGACGCAGACAAACAATAATAATAATAATTATTATTATTATCCCACATAGCCTCCTGGGAGTCGGACAGCCAATAGAATACATGCCCTTGCCACAGGAACAGGAAGCTCAAGTTCAAAGCCAAGAGAGGGTATAAATAACATTCATTCTCCACTCCATATGGTCAACTACCCAGAATCACACGTGCTTGGTGGTCCTGCTTCATCATTAAACCATCCTTCCAAGCAGCCTCCATGTTTCCAGTGTCTTTCTCCCCACTTGGAACTGAACCCAGATGGACATTTCTTCCAACACCTTTATAGTTAAGAAATTCTGGTCATACCGTATGTGTTTTAGTTATCAGTGCTATGAATAGAGACTTGTTTCTTTGAAAACACAAAGAAAAATAGAGCTGTTTGTATTTATTTATGTCTGTTTCAAACAATGATAACCTTACCATTTCAGGGAACAACATAACCTCCTTTCAGCATCTCTTTTGCATTTACAGTCAGTCTGCTTAATGCCCTTCAGAACTTTTTAATCTACAACCTTAGAAATTTCTGCCACTAGGTTAAACTTGCAGAGGTAAGGATGGCCATTAAAATTCTTTCAGGAAGGATAAGTCACCCTAGAAAGCTTGACAAAAGAAAGGAGTGAAGAGCAAGGATTTTTAAAGCAATTAAATGCACCTCCAAATTAAAAGATCAAGGGCAATAAAGAATAAATGTTAGATGTGTATTATCCAAGCCTGTATAAATTATCTTCCTTAGAGAAATGCACACACTTTGCTTTCTCCCACATTTGCACAGCTGTAACTGTTACCTCGTCTCTCACACATATGAAATTCTTGATGATTTTACTTAGCGCTATCAGTTATTCTAGTAGTATATTATGGGAATTTGCACTGGCAGCCATGAAGAGAAAGGAGAAAGGCTTGGAAGCCTGGCACAGGATTCAATCACTTTCTTTTCTGACCAACCCCTATCCAGACCCTTTGGAGGTCATCAGATCAATCTCACATTTCCATATAACCTACTGTCTCCATATTCCAAGCTAAAGACATTGAAAAGGAGGATCAGATTTTGAGCTGCAAAATCTGAACCCATCACTAGAGGGTAGCAAAGAGACACAAAAATGGTATTTGCTTCCCTCTAGTGGTTATCTAGTGGTGGTGGTTGTCAATGGTGGGGGTTTTTTGTGTGGTTTTTTTTTTTTAGTCTAGATAAGTCGACAGAAGAAGAGACAAAAGTAAAGCAGGCAAATAAGGCAAAACAGAAGGTGAGATCACCAATCAAGGTCAAATATATTTTAAATATATATTTAAAAATATATTTTAAATATATTTTAAAAATATGGATTTACTAGGCATAACTGTGAGCATCTGGCTGCTGCTGGGGGCTATAGTCTCTGAAAAGCATACCCAGGTTCATTTAAAAGGTCATCATCTTAACATGATTTTAGTCTGATGACTTTTAAATACACTGGTTAAATACATTACTTAAATACATGGCTTCATGGCATTTAAACATACCTGTGAATATCTCGGTTGATTGCCAATGCAATTCTGAGTATAAATTGTCTATTACAGTTTCTGAAGCCCTGAATAATGGGCTGCAAATACTTTAGAAAATACTTTCATCTATAAGAGTCCCCTGGGAGTTGGGCGGCATACAAATCCATTAAATTAAATTAAATTAAATTAAATTAAATTAAATTAAATTAAATTAAATTAAATTAAATTAAATTAAATTAAATTAAATTAAATTAAATTAAATTAAATTAAATTAAATTAAATTAAATTAAATTAAATTAAATTAAATTAAATTAAATTAAATTAAATTAAATTAAATTAAATTAAATTAAATTAAATTAAATTAAATTAAGATTTGGACCACCTATTTAAATCAACTAGACCTCTGGTGTCATCTGGTTGTTATTTGGGGTAGGGCTTTCTTCATTGTGGGATCAATTCCCCCATGAGATTGGGGCAGTGGTGAAATCCAATTTTTTTACTACCAGTTTTGTGGGTGTGGCTTGGTGAGTGTGGCTTGGTGGGCATGGCAGGGGAAGGATACTGCAAAATCTCCATTCCCACCCCATTCCAGGGGAAGGATATTGCAAAATCTCCATTCCCACCCCACTCTGGGGCCAGCCAGAGGTGGTATGTGCCGGTTCTCCGAACTATTTATTTATTTAGTGTTCTTATATGCCGCTCTACTCCCTGGGGATGCAGGGCGGCGTACAACATTTAAAGAACAAACTAAACAATATAATAATTTAAAAATAATTTTAAAAAAGTTTTAAAAAGACATACAACACCATGCATACATGGGGGAGACCTAGGCTGTGAAGTTGTCTCAAAATCACCCCGCCTGTAGGAAGAGCCATGTCTTAATGGCTTTCAAAAGACCAGCAAGGTGGGGATAATTCGGATCTCTGGGGGTAGTTGGTTCCAGAGAAACCAAAAAAATTTCTGCTACCAGTTCTCCAGAACCTGTCAGAACCTGGTGGATTTCACCCCTGGATTGGGGGCTTACCATCCTTACAAGTCTTTGGTATTTTTTACTAAATGTATATTTTCCAACCGGTATTTTGGGTAATGTTTGTTTGTGCCTTTTTTGAAAAAAGAATAAACTTGTTTTTATTATGGTTGATTTCTGTGGCCCACCCAGAATCCGGTATATGTGATTTAAAAACCAATTATTGATCAATCAATCTTGAATGCTTATGAATGTGTTTGTGTTTGTATTTGTGGAGGAATAAGAAAGATATTGGATACCTAGACTGAATAGCCAAGAAGTAGATGCAGACAGAGATAAAGATCCAAGAGAGCAATATGGGAGGCAAGTCAAAAAAAGCATAGCAATCAAAGTATTGAAGCGGACAAGAGACGATGGATAGAAAGGAAATAATTTCTCTTTTTTGTTGTTATTCTGATTTGCTTTTCTTTTTCTCTTTCTTTCCCTTCTTTTTTAGAATGATGGCATGATTAGAAGTTAGGTAGGATAGAAAGAAAACGTCTTTTAATAAAAGGGTGACATGATTAAAAGTTAGAATAGAGATAGAAATAAGAGAAAGGGGAAATATTAGTGTATACATTTTTACATAATAAAATAAAAGCAATAACAAGAGGAAAGCTTAGCAATTGAATGGCGGTATTATTATGTATGATTAAATAATATGGTGAGTGCCAGAGCAATATATTAAAACACGGAATAATTAAATAATGATAGACTATAATTTAATATAAATGTGTATTATTATTAGAAATATATAAGTTGGTTGTATGTAATAACTATGATCTATTTTACTAGTTCTATTTGTATTAGAATGTATGACAACCAGGTGCCACACTGTTCATGAATTGATATGTATATGTAAAACAAAATAAAAAACTTGTAAAAAAAAGATAGATATTGGAGATTATGCAAACAAACCACCAGAGTGATGCATTCATTATATGCATTCAAATTACATTAGTTGCTTCTAAATGAGTGGATTATTCATGAACATTACAAGTCTGTGAATTCTTTTGTTTCCCTTATGATTTTTTTTACCCATTATAAACCACTTGTTGGAAGAAATATCCTTTTGGGTTCAGTTCCAAGTGGGGGAAAAGACACTGGAAACATGGAGACTGTTTGGAAAGATGGTTTAATGGTGGACACATGGCTTGAGGTCCTGGGCGAAAAAAGGGCAGAGATGCTGGGAGTGCCTGGGTTTTATGCCCTCTGTTGGGCTTTTGAATGTGAGCTTGTATTTTGATTGGTTGTCAGACTCCCATGGGGCCATGCAGGGGCAACTCTGTAGGCCCGTAATGGCGAACCTATGGCACGCATGCCACAGGTGGCATGCAGAGCCATATCTGAGGGCACGCGAGGCGTTGCCCTATGTCAGCTCCAATGCGCTGGCCAGCTGATTTTTGGCATTCCGGAGGGTGGGGGAGGCCATTTTTGCCCTCCCCAGTGTTACGTCCTCCCCAAATGTTAGCAACTGGAGAAGTCACCACTGATTGGATTGGGCTGCGAGCGGGAGCGCTCAGCCCTCTGATTGGCTGCCGTGTTTGGTTGCCGCTTTTAAATAGCACTGTCAAACGTGGCTGAGGAGATTCGGCGCCTCTAGCATTCAGCAAGTTCCTGTTGTATTTGTAATCGTTCTGTTTGCCTAAATAAAGGCTAGTGTTCTTTGGATCAGCGATCCCTGTCATTATTGTCGTCCCACGGACATAACACCCAGGCTTCAGGAAAGCCTCCGGTGCCTGTGGATGGCTAAAAACAGACCCAACGGGCCTACTGGAAGTTCGGAAACGAACTTCTGGTTGGGCTGTTTGGCCGTTTTTCGCCTCCTGAAGCCTGGGGAAGGCAAAAAAACGGCCCAATGGGCCTACCGGAAGTCTGGAGGCTTCAGTGAGGTCTGCGCACATGCGTGGGGGAGCAGCGCAGGGGGGTTGTGCGTGCATGCGCAGGGGGAGGGCATTGCACTATGGGTGTGGGCGTGCGCCCTTTTGCCTCCCTTTTAGGGGAAATATTCTACCCTTTTAATATTTCCTAAAATATCTCATTTTCCTAGGAGAGGGGTGGGTGCTAACTTCCTACACACTACTTCATCTTATAAAACTTATGTAGCATCCATCTCAAGCTTGGAAAGTTTATAGCTCTCTGACCCCAAGTTAAATAGCCTTCTGTTCCTCATTGCTACATAGCAATTTAGTTTGCAGGTGTTAGCAAATTATTATGCCATGCAAAGTGTCACTACTTTTTCCAAGTCCAGCTGCTCCAGAAGGAATGGGAGGGGAGACCTTTCCACCCCCCCTTGTTCAGTTCATGATCCTAAGTAACAATATCTTCCTATTCCACCCATCATGCCTATTTGATATAAAAATATCTCATTCTGCTTTTGAAAGAGATGTATGATTAGACTTTGGCAATTTTCTGTCCTCAACTTCAAGAATTTAAGAGATGGTATTTGCAAAGTCCATTTTCATAATAGAGAAAAAGTGGCATGGATATGAAGGGCTTCATTATAATTAGGTAAAAATAGTTTTTTTAAAAATTGTATATGGAGTTCAGAGGTTAGAAAAAACAGGCTGTTCTTTTTTCCATGCTCTTACTTTGAATTCTTTTAACTTAGCTTGGGTTCTTTTTAAGCTGGGTTCTCATCTGTGAAATGGGAAAAATGGCAGGATATTATCGAGAATATTGGGGTTACACATCTGAACTGAAAATGCTTTTCAAGTTTAAAATTATATAAATAGGGATTTGCCTTTTCATACCATTGTAAAGCAAGAGGTTACTGTAATAAAATCTGGAAAGTTTTTAATTTAATTCTTAAGTTAGAACAATTAATCAGTGGAACAACTTGCCTCCAGAAGTTGTAAATGCTCCAACACTGGAAGGTTTTAAGAAGAGATTGAATAACAATTTGTCTGAAGTGGTGTAGGGTTTCCTGCCTAGGCAGGGGTTGAACTAGAAGACCTCCAAGATCCCTTCCAACTCTGTTATTCTATTCTATTCTATTCTATTCTATTCTATTCTATTCTATTCTATTCTATTCTATTCTATTCTATTCTATTCTCTATAAAAATTGAATTTCTATTAGAAAAATAGAATAGGGAAGATTCTAAGCATAATGCAATTTATATTGATTGCCCCTTGATAACAATGTCATTGTTATTAACATGTTAAGGAAAACACCATTTTCTTTGGCAATTCTTGGACTGGTAAAGGAATCCAATGTATTACTGATCATAGTTATTAAGTATGATAATTTTATGAAAGGCAAGTCATCCTGCACATATGTTCTAGTATGGAAGCCCAGACTAAAATGGAAATTTTGGGCTAACCAGATTCAATTTATTCAATTGATAGCAATGTTCCAATATTCAAGGGATTGCCACAAAAATGAGGCGGTCAACCTATTTTCCAAAGCACTAGGACAGTGATGACTAACCTTTTCCGGATCAAGTGCCCAAAGCGTGCCCGTGCGTGCCCGAAACCCCGAAAGTGCCCCCTGCATGCGGCCCCCTGCACGCTTCCTGCGCTTGCACACAGCACCCAGCCACATGCACCCTCCCCCCGCGCATACGCGACAGAGACCCGAAGACCGGCTGGGTGGCCAGAGGCATGTACGTGTGCATGGTGGAGCTGAACTGGGGCGACGGCTCATGTGGCCCACAGAGAGGGTGCTGCGTGCCACCTGTGGCACATGTGCCATAGGTTCGCCATCACGGCACTAGGAGTTAAAAAGCAATGGATGGAAACCAATCAGGGAGAGATGCAACCTAGAACTAAGAAATATCCTAATGGATATACTAATAAAGCATCAATCAATGGAACAGCTTGCCTTCAGTGGTTGTGAGTGCTCCATCACTGAAGGCTTTCAAAAAGAGACTGGACAACCATTTATCTGAAATGGAATACTGCTTAACCAAGGGGTTTGGACTAGAACAGAGGTCTTCAAACTTGGCAACTTTAAGACTTGTGGACTTCAACTCCCAGAGTTCCTCAGCCAGCTATTCTGGCTGGAGAATTCTGGGAGTTGAAGTCCACAAGTCTTAAAGTTGCCAAGTTTGAGGACCACTGGACTAGAATCCCGGTGCTGCCAACTGGTGGCAGCGCCAGGATTTGAACTGGTGGAGAACGAAATAATACTTAGTACAAAAGGCTGAGAGAAAAATTCTTGGATTTTAAAATTTTAAGGCTGAAGGTCACATCTCCTGAGGTAAACGAACAAGGGTAAAGTAAGGAGATGGGGTTAAAGTAGGCAGAGAGGGTGTTTTGAGGTAAACTGAGACTGGTAAAGTAGAAACACCACTTGAAACTGCTGGACATTGAAAGCCTTGTGTTAATCCACGAAGGACTCAGGGTGCGAGTTCGAGTGGAGTCAAAATTCAGTTTGAAAGGTGTAGATTGATCCTCTCTGAGGTAAAAGTTTGATTGGTTTTGTAGGAGAGGACAATCGTATCACTGTGAAAATAAAATCCAACTCTGTTATTCTGTTAATTTTCCTGAAGGAAAAAATAGTTCAGTTGTCTTTTGAAAAAGCACCTTTGGGACAACTATGACCTTGATGACTGAGAATCTCCACAGACATCGAACGCAGAACAAATGAACATGCCTAATGTCTGATCTGCATTTTAAAAAACGAGGAAGTTTATTGCATTTAAAAGTTAAGGCTGACTGGTTTAGCCTTGCACAGCGAGAATTAATACCTCAGTTGTTTCTTAGAATTGCAACACATTTTTCACAGCAAATAGGTAGATAGCCTTCATTGTTTCAGAGAAAACCTTAGAAATGTGTTTAGTTGGAGCATATATGAGTCACAGGAAGGCAGTGTAAAAGCCAGAGCACAGCAAATGAATTTGTCCCTTTTTCATTCTACAAGAAAACAAAATAGGCTGGAACAGACATTTTAAAGGAAATAATGGAAAAGGGTAGGCACAGAATATTGTAATGAGATCCATACATTAATAAAATTGGATTAACCTTTTCCAGCCAAACCTATTATGGAAAAAAAATGGACCTGGTTCTATGCCATTGATATCAATTAGTCATGTGCTGTTAAGGTCTATGTGGGAATGATGCGATGACTCATAAAACATTCAAACAACCCATAATCTGTTACTCATGCTAAGTAATTAATGGGGATTTGAAAAACAGAAGGTCAATTTAGTGGCTGCACTTGAAACAGAAAAAGGAGGCAGGGGAGCATTAACAAATGGACACACCATCCTTGCAAAGTCTGGCTTGTAATAGAAAACAAAAATATGTACTGAAAATATCTAAGGGGCTGCCACAAAGAAAAGGAGGTCGGCTTCTCTGCCTTAGAAGAGTGAGGAAAATCCTCAGGGACGACTCACACCCTGGTCAGCACTTCTTTATTCTCCTGCCATCGGGAAGGAGATATAGAAGCATAGGCAGCCGCACAAACATGCTGAAGAACAGTTTTTATCCACGGGCTGTCAGACTTCTGAATGGAAAATAACTTTACAACAATGTAGTATGATTGACTGGTGGGATTGTGTGTTTGTAAGTAGGATTCACTGGGTCAGGGATTTATTTATTTTTGTCTTTCACTGTGAGTTGCATTGGGTGGGGAGCTCGAAGGGAGGCTCAGCCAATCTCATTGTACACTTGTTGTATGCTGACAATAAAGGTTTGAATTGAAAGCATCTGAAGGCAGAACAAAAAACAATAAATGGAAACTAATCAAGGAGATTACCAACCTAGAACTAAGGAGGAATTTCTTGACAGTTAGAACAATCAATCAGTGGAACGACTTGCCTCCAGACCAAGGGCGGGTTCCTCTTACCTGGCTACCGGTGCGCTGCGTGCGCATCATCATGTTTCATGTGCGCGCACGCTCGCTATGCGTGCACATCCCCATGCAATTTTTCTTCAGTGCATGCGCAGGAAGCAAAAATTGCCGAAATCTCACGTGCGCATCCCCTCGTGAGATTTTGTTTCCGTGCATGCATGTTTTCTCTTCCTACTCTGTTATTTATGTTATTAACTTCCTCCTAAGATTCTTGCAACAAAGAGACCAAGGAAAGATCAAGAACATCCTGCTTTTCATTGCATAGTCCTGTCTCCAATGGTCTGCAGGCTCTTTGGCTTCCCATTCTCCTGTTCAGACTCAAGGGAATTGAACACAATTATGGAGCCTCTGAAGGGGCTTCTCAGATTGGGATCTGTTGAGACCCAGAGATAATTCAGTGGCTAGGTAAGCAGTGTAGTGGAATCTAAGACTCCGTCCTGCCACCTCCAGGTCAGCAGTAAACAAGCTCAGAAACACCAGTCAAAATGAATGCTTAAGCTTCCTGATAATTAAAAAGAAAACAGAAATCTATTTCTCTGGAGGACCATAGATTTCAACATACCATCTCCTCTTTACCCCAAGTGTATTGGAATCTATCTGTCTAGCTATCTAGCTAGCTATCATCTCACCCCTATTATTTTTATAAGTAACTCAGGACAGTGAACACACACAGTATTCCTCCTCCTTATTTTCCCCCCACAACAACAATTCTGTGAGGTGAGTTCAGCTGAGAGAGAGAGAGAGAGAGAGAGAGAGAGAGAGAGAGAGAGAGAGAGAGAGAGAGAGAGAGAGAGAGAGAGAGAGAGAGAGAGAGAGTAACTAGCCTAAAGTCATCCACCTGGCTTTCATGCCTAAGGTCGGGACTAGAATTCACAGTCTCAAGGGTAATTGACCCAAAAATCGTCCAGCTGGCTTTCATGCATAAAGCAGGATTAGAACTCACAGTCTCCTGGCTTCTAACCTGATACCCTAACCCAGGGGTCGGCAACCTTAAACACTCAAATCCCATTTGGACCCATTTCCCACAGAAAAGAAAACACTGGGAGCCACAAAACCCTTCCCCTGCCTGACTATTTCCTGAGCGGCCACAGAACTAGCATATGTGGTTGAATTAAACGTTCTGTTTTCTTCTGAAACTTTTCTTTTCTTGGATTTATCCATGGTTGGCCTACCGGGGGTCGAAAAGCTCAATAAATCGCATGCCAGCGTGTGTCACACATTGGCGGTTATGATGCATATTTTGAGCGACAGGGAGCCGCAGCAGAGGGATGAAAGAGCCACATGTGGCTCCAGAGCCACGGGTTGCTGACCCCTGCCCTAACCATTAGACCAAACTGCCTTTTTATTTATTTATTAAAATGTTATCCCTCCTATAAGATTACTTGCTGGTACTGTATTTCTTGAACTCTGGGTTTGATTTCTATAGATTTCCCAGGGAAACAGACAAAAAGAGCTGACAAATACAAAGAGTCGTAATTACAGAAACTACTGTGCAAAACTATCTGTATCCTCTTTTGAATGAGATTGTCTAAAGACTGCTTAATCAGCTGCTGAACAGGATATTCAATTAATGAAATGGTCCAATTTAAATTAAGTTACTTATTAATCTTTTAGAAAGCTAGTGGTATAGATAATAACTTTGGGAATGTGCCGTTTGCTTGCAGTACAGTCAACTGAATCTACTGTACTCTTAATAAATCTCATTATTAAACTGATTAATATTGATATAGTCAGTATGAAGCTTATGGTTAGTTACACTAACTGCACCAGCAATAGGCACCTGAAAGCATTACTATAGTTGCTATGCAATCCTAACTTGAGGCTGCTGAAAATATTGCTTTAATTAAGTTATTTAAGAAGAAACAAATTACATTTATTAATTTGTTGTGGGTAATAAACTTCTAGTCGTAGACTGCATTGTGGAACACTATTCAAGGCCAGATTATCATTATCCACAGGTAAGGGGAGAGGGGATTAAAATAGCATTCACACAAACATTTAACCAGGTTGGTTGCAAACTTAATGAGTGCATTTATCAATCACTCTATTTTTTTTAACCCTGTGTGTGTATGTGTATGTGGTTGGTCAGGTTGTGTGAACTCACACTGTTTAGAATTACTCTATGATTTCAAAATATCTCATAAAATTGGTGAATTCAGTAAACTTTTAAGGTGTTTTCTGGGAAAACATGGCTGTAGCAAGGCAAAATCAAGAAATTGTGTCTCATTTACCTCCTCTTTGGGCTTCTCATGAAGGGGAATTCACCGGAGAAAGCAATTACTGTATGTTGGGAAGAGTTAGTGGTAAAAGGAAACCAGGCCACCTGGTAGCAATATTTGAAAAGAAGTTTGAAAAAGAAATAGTATTTGAAAATTGCACATGAACTGGTAATTGAGGAAAAATGCATCTTTTAGATTTGGAACATCTGCAAGAAAACAACCAAACTCAGAGAGCACCCTGATGGAAGCTGACCAAGGAGAGATTCAACCTGGAAGTGAGGAGAAACTTTCTGACGGTGAGAGTGATCAACCAGTGGAACAGCTTGCCAGCAGAGGTCGTGAGAGCCCCAACACTTGCGACCTTCAAGGAGATACTGGACTGCCACCTGTCTCAAATGGTGTAGGAACTCCTGCTTGAGCAGGGGGTTTATTTATTTATTTATTTATTTATTTGGTTTTCTTATATGCTGCCCAACTCCCGAGGGACTCAGGGCGGCGTACAGCACAGAAAAAAATACAAGAACAACCAATAAACAATAAGATAAAAATCAGAATATAAAAATTAAAAATTACAATATTAAAAACCATCAAACAACCAGACATACTCGGGGGAGAGTTCAGATGGAATTAAGCTCTACCCCGTGCCTGCAGGAAAAGCCATGTCTTAATGGCTTTTCGGAAGTCCAGCAGGGTGGGGATGGTTCGTGTCTCTGGATGAAGTTGGTTCCAGAGCGCGGGGCCCGCCACAGAGAAGGCCCTCCCCCTAGGGCCGCCAGCCGGCATTGCTTGGCTGACGGGAGCTGGAGGAGGCCAACTCTGTGGGCCCTAACCGGTCGGAGGGAAGTATGAGGCAGAATGCGGTCCCGGAGATAGCCTGGTCCTAAGCCATGAAGGGCTTTAAAGATGATGATCAACACCTTGAATTGGACCTGGAGACTGATGGGCAACCAGTGCAGCTGGCGCAGTATAGGTGTCACGTGGGTGTACCTTGGCACACCCACCACAGCACGTGCAGCCGCATTTTGCACCAACTGAAGTCTCCGGATACTCTTCAAGGGTAGCCCCATGTAGAGCGCATTGTAGTAGTCCAGGCGGGAGGTGGCAAGGGCATGAGTGACCGTGAGTAGAGCCTCCTTCTCCAAGTATGGCCGCAACTGGTGCACCAGGCGAACCTGTGCAAAGGCCCCCCTAGCCACAGCAGTAAGATGATGTTCCAATTTTAGCTGTGGATCTAGGAGGACCCCCAAGTTGCGGACCTGATCCGAGGGAGTCAGTTTCGCTCCCTCGAGAACCAAGGAGGGACAGTTGTCATGGTCCTTAGGAGGCAATATCCAAAGCCACTCAGTCTTGTCGGGGTTGAGTCTGAGTCTGTTCCTCCCCATCCAGATCCTAACGTCGTCCAGGCACCGGCACATTACATCAACTGCCACACTGAAATCAGTGGACTAGATGACCTACAAGGTCCCTTCCAACTCTAATAATAAATCTAAATCTAAACCCAGGATCCCACGGTTCAATCTGAGCTACAAATACAGGTAGTCCTTCACTTACAACAGTTCATTCAGTGGCCATTCAAAATTACAACAGCACTGAAAAAATTGCCTCAGGACCATTTTTTGACCCTTACGACTATTGCAGCATCCCCATGGTCATGCAATCAAAATTTAGATCCTTGGGAAATGACTCATATTTACGACGGTTGCAATGACCTGGGGTCATATAAAGAGCCAAGGTGGCGCAGCGGTTAGAGTGGGGTACTGCAGGCCACTTTAGCTGACTATGATCCGCAGGTCAGCGGTTCAAATCTCACCGGCTCAAGGTTGACTCAGCCTTCCATCCTTCCAAGATAGGTAAAATGAGGACCCAGATTGTTGGGGGCACTGTAAATATACATTGCTTACTGGTGTAAACCGCTTAGAGAGTGCTTGCACTGTGAGGTGGTATATAAATGTCATTAATAAATAAATAAATAAATAAATAAACACCTTTTGCAAACAAAGTCAATGGGGAAGCCAGATTAACAGCTTAACAACCATGTTACTAATTTAACATGCTGGGTGGGCATGGCCATGGTGGGCGTGGCCTAGTTGGCCTCCTGCACCATGGAAGGGGGAGCGTTTTTGCCCTCCCCGGGCTTCAGAGGCTTTCCTCGAGTCTCCGGGAGGGCGAAAATGGCCTCCCCAGGCTCCGGAGGCCCTCTGAATGCTGGAAACGGGCCTGTTTCTGGCCTTCCCAAATTTCTGGTAGGCCCGTTTTTCACTCTCCCCGAGCCTCTGCGCACACCCTGCACTTACCTGCATCCAAAACGGACTGCATGGGGACTCCTGGGAAGGGTGGGGTGGGCGGGGCGGGGCGGGGCCAGCCAGGAGTGGGATTTGGGGGTTCTCCGAATGGCACAGAATCTTAGCTAGAGGTTCTCCCGAACCCCTGCGAACCCCCAGCAGCCCATCCCTGAGTGATTCACTTAACAACCGTGGCAAGAAAGATTGTAAAATGGGACAAAATTCACTTAACAAATGTTTCATTTAGCAACAGAAATTTTGGGCTCGGTTGTGGTCATAGGTTGAGGATTACCTGTATTCGCTTACATAAATATATTAACAATAATAAGGACTGTAGTCCCCATTCACTAATTAAATCAAGACTGGGATTATACAATTCTAATGAAAAGGATCCAGCAAAAAAACATCAAGAGATGTTGCAAGCTGGACTATAGTAGCATTTTCCAAATCTTGATTTTTTTGGGGGGGGGCATTCTTCTTCTTCTTGTGCCATATCCATCATCGAACATTGGCGATCATGTTGGCGATCCTATTTTTATCAACAGCCGCACGAAAAAGTGCTGTTGAGTTTTGTCCAAACCAGTCCCTTAGATTTTGAAGCCATGATGTTCTTCTTCTGCCTGGACCTCGTTTGCCTTCAATCTTTCCTTGGAGGATTAAGTGAAGGATGCCGTATTTTTCTGGGTGTCGCATCACACGTCCAAAACATTCTAACTTTCGCTTTTTTATGGTTTTGATGATTTCCCTTGGCTTTCCCAGGTAGCTTCAGAGGTGGGATTCAGCAGGTTCTGACCAGTTCTGGGGAACTGGTAGTGGAAATTTTGAGTAGTTCGGAGAACAGGTAAATACCACCTCTGACTGGCCCTGCCCCCATCTATTCTCTGCCTCCCGAGTCCCAGCTGATC
Source organism: Diadophis punctatus similis (assembly GCA_023053685.1). Lineage (NCBI taxonomy): Eukaryota > Metazoa > Chordata > Lepidosauria > Squamata > Dipsadidae > Diadophis > Diadophis punctatus. Next base: position 69,894,675 of record JALIGW010000005.1, read on the forward strand.
GGGAGGGAAGGGGAATTTTGCAGTAACCTTCCCTGGAGTGGGGAGGGAATGGAGATTTTACAGTATCCTTCCCCTGCCACACCTACTAAGCCTCGGCCACCAAGCCACACCATCCCCACCAAGCCACACCCACAGAACCGGCAGTTAAAAAATTTTAATCCCACCACTGGCGCAGTTTAACATTTTGGGCATTAGATCCCCAATTTTCGGTTTCCACAGCCAAAAGCTAAGAAGATGCCAAGCAGGAAAAGCTTCACTAGGAATACCTGGTTAGATAAGCAAGTACTTTTAGTTGGAATAAAAGCGTCTTCTTATTTTGAAAATATTTTAGTATCATATGAGGATCTGTTCTTCAAGAAATAATATTTTAAACTGCATCGGATGCCCTTGCTAATCTGAATGCCAAACTAATACACCCAGGAAATTATTATTTATGCCATATACTTTTCAGTATAATTTCTGCTTTGTTCTCAGATCTGCCTATGAGAATTAATTGAAGGTTAGAGCAAAACCTCAGTTCCCTGCTCTACCTTTCCTCCTGGTAAATCAAAACTAATTAAGAAAGGACCCACTTTATTTAAAAGACCCTCTACGCATTATTATGCACAACAGTGAATTGCTGTCTGTTTTAAAGCTTCCTGCAGATGTAAGACAGGAAAGTTGAAGCGCAGAAAATACTGGGGAGGGGAAAATATTATCATGTTGAGAAACTTTTACAAATACAGGTATTCTTTGAGTTATGACAATTCATTTAGTGACTGTTCAAAGTTACAATAACACTGACAAAAGTGACTTATGACCGTTTTTCACGCTTATGACCATTACTTCATTCCCATGGTCACATGATCAAAATTCCATGGGCAACTGGTTCCTATTTATAACAGTTGTAGCACCCTGGGGTCATATGATCACCTTTTATGACCTTCTGGCAAGGAAAGTCAGTGGGAAAGCCAGATTCACTGAACAACCGTGTTACTAACTTAACAACTGCAACGATTCACTTAACAACCGGGACAAGAAAGGTCGTAAAATGGGGCAACATTCACTTAACAACTGTCTCACTTAGCAACATAAATTTTGGGTTCAGTGTGGTTGTAAGACAAGTACTACCTGTAGTTGTATTAGATGAGATCTTGGGTTAGTCAGCAGGAAAAAAGCAGGAAATAACAGTGAAGCAGGAAAGACCTTTTGTGAACAGACTCACCCAGAAATGAAAATAAGATGAAAAAAGAGTCCCAGTAGACAATCATTTAAATATGAGCCAGCAGTGTGCAGCAGCTGCCAAAAAAGCCAACACAGTTCTAGGCTGCATTAACAGAGGGATAGAATCAAGAACATGTGGAATGTTAATACCACTTTATACCACTTGGAATACTGCAGTCAGTTTTGGTCGCCACAATGTAAAAAGGATGTTGAGACTCTAGAAAGAGTGCAGAGAAGAGCAACAAAGATGATTAGGGGACTGGAGGCTAAAACATATGAAGAAGGGTTACAGGAACTGGGTATGTCTAGTTTAATGAAAAGAAGGACTAGGGGTGACATGATAGCAGTGTTCCAACATCTCAGAGGTTGCCACAAAGAAGAGGGAGTCAAGCTATTCTCCAGAGCACCTGAAGGCAGGACAAGAAGCAATGGGTGGAAACTAAACAAGGAGAGAAGCAACCTGGAATTAAGGAGAAACTTCCTAAAAGTGAGGACAATTAACCAGTGGAACAACTTGCCTCCAGAAGTTGTGAATGCTCCAACACTGGAAGTTTTTAAGAAGAGATCGGATAACCATTTGTCTGCAATAGGATAGGGTTTCCTGCCTAAGCAGGGGGTTGGACTAGAAGACCTCCAAGGTCCCTTCCAACCTATTCTATTCTATTCTATTCTATTCTATTCTATTCTATTCTATTCTATTCTATTCTATTCTATTCTATTCTATTCTATTCTATTCTATTCTGTAGTACTTAAGAAAATCCCCAAACAGATACAAAGAGATGAAGTAATGATAAAGGAGAATATTTTTAGCTGAAGGGATCTTTGGTGCTCTCTGAGCTAGATGTTTCATTACCCAAACTAGGTAACATCATCAGTGCTACCTAGTTCTCTAGCTATTCCTTTAGCACTGGTGATGTTACCTAGTTGCCATGTCTACAAGTTTTTTTGCCACTAAGTATTTCCAATATATCATAGCCAGGAAACCTTCTGTAGTGCAGTCTCCTGGCATATAAAGCTCCAGAAAGAATCATTAATAGCCCAAGATCACAAACTGACAGAGACATTTAAAATCAAAAGCAAAGTCATAGTCTTTGTCCAGTTCAAATTCAGTTAATGAACCCTTCATATCAGCAGCTGAGCTTCTGAGCACAAGGCAGAAAGCATTTATCAGGTTTTCATAGAAGGCGATATATTTCGGTATTAAGACTTAAATCACACACATTTGAGCTACTGTAAAAATTGGTCCAGTATCCAACTGACCTCAGATAGAACTTCAAATCCAGGAAGCAATTATTTTTGAAGTCAGATGCAGCAAACTACTACTGTGTATACCATATTATGACACGAATCTCGTCACACAACTCAGAGCTTAGTGTTAATTAATATGTTAATATTAATATTAATATTAATTAATTATTAATAAATAATATTAATTAATAAATAATATTAATATTATTAATAATAATAATATTAATTAATTAATATGTTAATTAATAACAGACACACAGAAAAGAAACACCAGAAAGAACGCTCAACAAAGCAGCACCACCAAACACCACTACAACACAGAAAGAAACTCCCCAAACAACCCCAAGCAAAAAGAAAAGGCGAGTACTGGTAATAGGAGATTCAATCCTCAGAGGAACTGAACCCGCCATCTGTAGACCAGATAACCAATCCAGAGAGGTATGCTGCCTTCCAGGAGCCAAAATCATAGACGTAGCAGAGAAAGTAACCAAAATAATAAAACCCACAGACAATTACCCCCTACTATTACTCCATGTAGGAACAAATGACACAAAAAAGAACTTGAAAACAATACAGAACGACTATGAGCAACTAGGCAAGAACGTCAAAAACCTAGGTGCGCAAGTAGTCTTCTCATCCATACTACCAACAAGAGGACAACACCCAGCAAGGGAACAAAGAATCCTACAAGTAAACCACTGGCTAAAGGGTTGGTGTCGCCAAAACAACTTTGGATTCCTAGACCACGGACTGCACTACCTCCAAGATGGACTTTTGGCAAGGGACGGGTTACATCTCACAAAGACTGGGAAGAATGTCCTCAGAAAAAGACTGGCCCAACTTGTCAGGAGGGCTTTAAACTAAAATCGCGAGGGGAGGGTGACCAATCTACAGGATCCCCAGGGCCCAACTCCAAGCATGGACCCCAAGCAAACAAAACAAACAATGAACCAAAAAGGGTTGGGGAAGAAAACAAACTCAAACGACAAATAAGAGACAAAGAAAGAACACCCACAACCAGGCACAAAGAACTCAAATGCCTCTACACAAATGCACAAAGCCTAGGGAATAAACAAGGTGAACTTGAAATATTAATGCACGAAGGTACACATGACATAGTCGGAATAACAGAAACTTGGTGGGATGAATCACACGATTGGAACACACAGATAAAAGGATACAAACTCTTCAAAAAAACCAGATCACATAAAAAAGGAGGTGGTGTTGCACTGTATATAAAGGACCACTATGTAGCTACAGAGCTACAAGTAACCAAGGAAGAAAACCCATTAGAATGCATATGGGTCAACATAAAAGAAAAAAAGAACGACACAACAATAGGAGTATACTACAGACCACCAAACCAAACAGAAACAATGGACACCCTTTTTACCAACCAGCTAAATAACATATACAAGAAAAACAACATTGTAATAATGGGAGACTTCAACTACCCGGATATCAACTGGAAAACCAACTCAGCACCAAGTGAGAAATCTAACAGATTCCTAACCAGCCTAGCTGACAACTTCATTGTCCAAAAAGTGGAGGAGGGAACTAGAGGGGCAGCCATACTGGATCTAATACTTACAAACAGAGAAGAAACAATAGAAGGAGTTGAAGCTGCAGGAACACTTGGCGAGAGTGACCACGTAATACTAAAATTCACCATAAAGCAAACACAAATAACTGAACATAACAACACCTATATCCCAGACTTCAAAAAAGCCGACTTCAATAAACTCAGAGAAAACTTGGGGAAGTTCCCTTGGATGAAAGTACTAAAGGGTAAAACAACTCAAGAAGCCTGGGAGATCCTAAAAAACACAATCTTAAAAGCCCAGAACACCACAATACCGATGAGGAAGAAAAACAAGAAATCCAAAAGGAAACCAGCATGGCTAAACAAAGACCTCACCGATAAACTGAATGAAAAAAAAGATAAATACAAAAATTGGAAAGATGGGCACATAACCAAGGCAGAGTACCAACAGACAGCCAGAATCTGTAAAGAAAAAATCAGGACAGCAAAGGCCCAGAATGAACAAAGACTCGCAACAAAAGTCAAAGACAACAAAAAAAGCTTCTTCCAACACATAAACAACAAGAAAAAAATCAAAGAAACAGTTGGTCCACTAAGGAGAGAAGACGGCAAAGAAGTAACAGACAACACAGACAAAGCAGAGCTACTGAACAAGTTCTTTGCATCAGTCTTCACACAAAAGGAAACTGCAGCTCAACTACCCAGCAACACAAATATGAAAAACAGATTCGAAGCAAGACTCAACCTAAGCAAAAATACAGTAAGAGATCACCTATCTGAACTTAATGAATACAAAGCACCAGGACCTGACGGATTACACCCCAGAGTCCTAAAAGAACTAGCAGAAGTCATTTCAGAACCACTGCACCACATCTTCCACAAATCCTGGAACACAGGGGAACTCCCCAAGGACTGGAAAAGAGCTGATGTGGTCCCCATCTACAAAAAAGGTAAAAAAACAGACCCAGGAAACTACAGACCAATCAGCCTAACATCAATACCTGGGAAAATACTGGAAAAAATAATTAAAAACCAGATCTCCCATCATCTAGAAACAAACCAAGTAATAACCAACAGCCAACACGGATTTGTTAAGAACAAGTCATGCCAAACCAACCTCATTTCATTTTTCAACACTGTGACCAAATTAGTAGACCAGCGAAATGCAGTAGACATCATATACCTGGACTTCAGCAAAGCATTTGACAAAGTAGACCAGAACCTACTTCTTCATAAGCTAGAAAAAAGCGGGATAGACAGCTACACAACCAGATGGATTAACAACTGGCTGACCAACCGTACCCAACGAGTAGTCCTCAATGGCTCTAAGTCCACATGGAGAGAAGTAAGCAGTGGCGTACCACAAGGTTCCGTCCTAGGCCCAGTACTCTTTAATATCTTCATAAATGACCTAGATGAGGGAATAGCAGGCGAACTAACCAAATTTGCAGACGATACCAAGCTGGCGGGAGTAGCAAACACCCCAGAGGACAGACTCAAAATCCAGAGGGACCTTGACAGACTCGAACACTGGGCCCAAACAAATAAAATGAAATTTAACACGGAGAAAAGTAAAATTCTACACCTAGGTAAGAAGAATCAAAAATACACATACAAACTGGGTGAAACCACACTCAATAGCAGCGATTGCGAGAGGGATCTTGGAGTCTTGGTAGACAGCCAACTAAATATGAGCCAGCAGTGTGCAGCAGCAGCCAAAAAGGCCAACGCAGTCCTGAGCTGCATAAATAGAGGGATACAATCAAGGACCAGAGAGGTACTGGTACCACTCTATAAAGCCTTGGTCAGACCACACCTAGAGTACTGCATCCAGTTTTGGTCACCACACTACAAAAAAGACATTGAAACCCTAGAGAAAGTGCAGAAGAGAGCAACCAGGATGATAAAGGGTCTGGAAAATAAAACATACGAAGAGCGGTTGCAGGAACTGAGCTTGGCCAGTCTGGCGAAGAGAAGGACCAGGGGTGACATGATAGCAGTGTTCCAATACTTGAGGGGCTGCCACAGAGAGGAGGGGGGTCAGGCTGTTCTCTATGGCACCAGAAAGCCAAACAAGGAATAACGGATGGAAGCTGACCAAGGAGAGATTCAACCTGGAAGTGAGGAGAAACTTTCTGACGGTGAGAGCGATCAACCAGTGGAACAGCTTGCCAGCGGAGGTTGTGAGAGCCCCAACACTTGCGACCTTCAAGGGGAGACTGGACTGCCATCTGTCTCAAATGGTGTAGGAACTCCTGCTTGAGCAGGGGGTTGGACTAGATGACCTACAAGGTCCCTTCCAACTCTAATAATAAATCTAAAATCTAAAATCTAAAAATGTCTGCCTTGGATTTTCCACAAAATGGTGGCATTCTCACAATCTGTAATTGAATCTTTTTCAAGATCCAAGTCTTATGTCTGGTGTGAATTGGATTTTATCAAATTCATACTTCCTGTAAATTCTGTGTGAAGGGGAAGCCATTCTTAGGAGGAGTAATCGGAGAAAATACAGTCATGAAAGCTTTGTTAAATAATGACTGAAGGGAGAAGATTGTCTAGAAAAACGTATTTCCTGATTAAGCATTCCCTCAGGATTGTTATAGGCAAATATCTAGTTCCCTCCATTTAAATACTGAAAAAGTGTATTTTTCCACAAACTATTGTTTTCCAGAAGAGTTGGACTTCCAGGCCTATAATTCTCTGTCAGCATGACATTAAGAAATTAGGGGAATTATAGTCCAATTTATGCAGATTGGAGACACAATCTCTCTCTCTCTCTCTCTCTCTCTCTCTCTCTCTCTCTCTCTCTCTCTCTCTCTCTCTCTCTCTCTCTCTCTCTCTCTCTCTCTCTCTCTCTCTCTCTCTCTCTCTCATGATTGTTTCTCCAATCTGCATAAATTGGACTATAATTACACACACATACAAAATATTATTATTAACAACAACAACTATGATTATGATTATGGTTATGGTTATTATTATGGTTATTATTATGGTTATTATTATGGTTATTATTATGGTTATTATTGTGGTTATTATTGTGGTTATTATTATTATTATTAACTTTTATTCATTAAACATGAAACTCAGTCAACTGAACATTTAAAAATGTATCACACACATCATTGACTGCCACTGATGGTTGATACGGGTTGCTGCCAGCATCCTAGGTATCAACCAAGTATCTTCTTAAAATGTATGTTATTCTGAGTAGCGCAGTCTTTTGCAACTCCGCTGGCACTACAGCAGGAAGCTGCAACTTCTTGATATATTTTGCAAAATTCTTGGACATGGTGCCAAGTGTCCCGATGACAATGGGTATCACTGTTACATGTTTCATCCATAACAGAGATGAGTTCCTACCAGTTCGGACTGGTTCTATAGAACCGTTAGTAACTTGGCGTCTTGGGTCGCTGGAACCGGCAGTAACCCAAGCCTGCAACGCCCCCGAGCTGGTTCTGTCGGTGGCACCATAGGCGCCACCATGTTGTTATTTGCTTCTGCGCATGTGCAGAAGTTTTTAGTACTGTGCATCTGCGCGTGCGCAACGCGCACCTGTCTGCACAGCACATCCCTGAGCGAACCAGCAGTAGCAGAATCCGGAACCCACCCGTGATCCATAATCGTGCCATTTCGATCGCCAGATTGTTGTCATTGTCGTTGTCATTGTCGTTGTCGTTGTCGTCATTATTATTATTATTATTATTATTATTATTATTATTATTATTATTATTATTATTATTATTATTATTATTATTATTATTATTATTATTATTATTATTTCATAGTTTCTACAGAGAAAATCAAGCTTTATCTGCCTGCACATCGCTAATTTTTCTGCATATTCTATCACTACAAAAAGAAAGTAGGATAGGGAGAAAATAATCTAAATAATGAATTCAGAAAACAGCCGGGTGCTGCCATTAATTGGAAAACATGCCCTGTTTTACGGTCATCAATAAGTGTGGCTATTTGTCTTGAGGTTTGTAGGTGAAGTGTTTAAAAGGCCTTTCAGAACATTAGGAACATCACCAAATGTAAATTTTGTCCTGTATATTTCTAAGGTGATAATTTATGAGGTTTTCTGTGCCAGTGAACATGCCCTGAAGGGCAGGTTAATCCCCAGAGAGTTGATTCATACTTCAAAGGTGAATAAACTAGGTCTCCTTTCAGTCTTACTTTGTGGGGATCTTTCCAAATAAGTCCTTGAAAATTAATCGTTTCTCTAGGCCGCAGAAAGGATAAAGGATGTATGAGGGGGAGCCCTCAAATTTAAAGCAGACTTTTTAAAACATTCTTCCTTGAAAAGAGGGTATTGGTATAATAGATCAAGTGTGGGGGGTGACCGTTAGGAGCCAAGGCCATCTGTCTCATTCAGTATAAAGATCTTCTACTTCATATGACAAATTGGAAGGGGTGGCAAATTGGGACAGGCTTATCCTTGCTACTCTTGTGATGTGTGGCCTGGGCCAGCTATTTTATTTCATCACAACAATACCTTGCAAGGTGGCTGCTGTATCTGCTGGCTAATAGTGTTGCTGAACCAGTAGGTTAGAAGGTCAGGTTGAGGGGGGGGGGGAAATTACAGGGTCTTAATTTACAAAGCTCCCTCCTTCCTCCTTTCCATTATGTTTTATCCAAAAAATGCTTATGATAAGGTGACCAGATTTTAACCTTGGTAAAGCGGGACATCAATGATGGGGGGGGGAGATGATCCATGCCTCCCCTTTCCGCGCCAGGACAAAAGACTTCGGGAAGGACTTTCATTACTTCCCAGATTTCGCTCCAAAACCTCAAGATCTTCTCCCTTCCTTCACTTAGCAGCCCCACTCCACACTTAAAGACCCATGCTGAGTCGGTGGGGTGGGGCTCTGAAAAGGGACCCTGGGCGATCCTTCGGAAAAGGGGAGCAAGATGGGAGGGGTCCGGCTCTCTTATCCCGCAGCCTAATCACGTGAATAAAGGTGGAGACACAAACCCAGGATTGCTTTGCTGCAGCTTTGTGCACCCCCCCCCAAACACCCCCCTTCATCACAGCCCTTACCGCTTCCATGGCTGGGACTCGCCTCTGCTGCGTCTGGCCCAGAGGACAAGCTGGCTGGCGGCGCGGGAAAAATCCTTCCTGGCCCTTGCCAGTCGGGCCTGGTCTTCTCTCCGGAGCGGCGTTCGGCGGGTGCCTCATGCCTCCGCTCCTTCCCCCCTGTGTGGAAGACCCGGGAAAGGACACAGCCAGACCCGCCAAAGCCGCTGCTCCCTCTATGTCTCCAGAAGCGCATTCCTGGCTGTTGCCGTCAAGTGGGGCGGAGCATGTGAGGCGCTGAACTGGGCCCTCGGGCACTTCGGAGCGCGGTGGGGGGTTTTCCCTGCCTGGCCCGGAGCTGGTGAGATCTTAGCCTGTGGACGCGGCTGTTTCCCTCAAGATCCGCTCGAGGGAAGCAAGGCGCTTTGCGCAAATTCAAATTCAAATTTGAATTTGACAAATTATTAAAAAGCGGGAGTGTCCCGCCAAAAGCGGAACGTCTGGTCACCTTAGCTTATGAGAGCAAAACTATATCCCAGAGAAATTAAACAAAAACACAACAACTGTACCAACATAGATTTTTGTCCCACGTTTAAGGGGAACAGTCTAGGTCTTGTTAAGCAGCTGTAACGATAGTCAGTGTCCTGAAAATTCCTTTATATAGTCAGCTCATTTGGTTAGTATTCAGATTTTCAATTCTTTTACCTCACTAATTTCAGTGAGATGTTTCAGTAATAAAGAGCACGAGAAATATTGGGGAAGAAACAAGAGGCCATAACGAGAACAGGTCCCATTCTAACCATTCTCAGTATAAGACAGAGTGCTGAAATAATTAATTGCATCAGATGTCCTGCAATTAAAAATACAAATAAATGAAATACTAAAATCTGCATTTATGGTAGAATAAACCTCTGCCTAATATAGATCTTTTCTTTTCCCCAATAGAGATCTTTTCTTTTAAAAATCCAGTTACCACTAATATGTGATTTGCAGAAGGCAGCTATCTTTAAAGACGTACATTGTTTGATAAATGTGAATGCATCCCTCAACAAACATCTATCATTTATTTAAATTTTGGTGCTGCAATTAATGGCAGACCTGATGCATAGCTAGTTGTATAGTAATGTGCCTTGCTTGGTAGACTGTGCCATTTTGCTCATAAATAAGTCACTGCTGATTTCCTTTTATATTATAATTTCTTAAGTATATACACAGATGTGTAATTAAGGTTTATGGATTATTATTAATAGAAGACTTGCATATGATGAACAGGAAAACACATAGAAAGAAACAGGATCATGAAAATTTATAACATGGCACTTTTTCTGGTCTGGTTGCAAAGGATTGGCAGATTTTAACAGATGTCTACTATCAGTTATGATTTTATTTTCCCAGAATTTTATAATTGTGGGGTATTTTTGGCAGGATTGAAAAAGGATGCATTATTTTATTGTCATAGTTATTAGCTTATTACCATATGCCTACCAATACATGAAGTTGCAAAGGAGAGATACAGTTTAGATAATGTGCTACACATTGAGTGCAGTGTACAATGACATGTAGGGCTTAATAGGTAATAGCCAGCACCTTGAAAGATATCTTCAAGCAACCAGGACAGCTCACACATTAAGAGATGTCACTTATATCAGAAGAATGATGATATACTTTATTGCTCACACCATCACACTGTAGACTCATTGAAGCTTCTAGGTGGTCTTCAAGGACAACCCCAAACTTTACTTCCAAAGATGTTTCCTTGGTCATGTTTCCAAGAAATTGCATCCACTTGTCTATGTAGTTATCAGGAGTCAAAACTGGCTTAAAGTCAGTTTGCATCACAGTCCTTTCAGCCAGTTCCAAGAAGGTTCCACACCCATTTGCACTATTCAGGTGACCCCAAGGACACAGATAAACCTCCAAGTGACCTCAATGACCAGATGACTGCAAGGAATATAAATCCTTCCATTCTCCCAGTTTGGACTGGGTAAGTGTTCTGGGGAGTGTGTGGAATTTTGGAGCCAAGCAGCAGGCATCTTAAGCAATAACTAATAGCAAAGAGTATTGATTCACTATGTTAGTTTTCTGTGTATTATTATTTATTATTATAGCATAACCACCAAATGTTCAGATTGGTTTTGTTATTTTTGTCTACCTACCTACCCACCTTTTGTCTACCTACCTACCCACCTGGGATAGGCAGAATGTGAATATTTGATGGTTTTACAGATATTATCGGCGATTGCAGGATGTAAGCTGTTCCAAGTAAAGCTGCCTTTTGCAATTGACTGATGATGAATTTGTCAACGCCGATGGTATTCAAGTGGTTGTTTCGGGATTGCAGCCAAGGTACCTATTATTGCTATTATTCATTACATTTGCTTGCTGCCCAGTTTCATTGCAAGGCCTATATAACTTAGATTAAGAAAAGGCTTGATCGTTGTTGTTTTTTAATTTATTTTGTTGGTTGATTGGTTTGAAAGAAGCTCCATTTGTGAAACATGGGCTGACATTTTCTGCCATGATCTCTTTCTTACCCTGGCAGAGACAATTGATTGGAAAGGTGTGTAAGAGAGATTAAGGTCCCTGTGTTCTTTTCTGAGAGAGACAGAGACAGAGACAAAGAGAGAGAGAGAGAGAATTATAATCTTTTCTCCCAACCTCTCAGTTATATCGGCAGGGTAAAAGAAAGAAGATACAGTTGTACTTTGAACTTGAACTCAAGGAAGCTGGTAACACTGCGTGAATTGCCATTCTACCTATTCTTCTGATCCTAGAGTGAAAGAAAGAAACAACGGGTGGGTTTTTTTATTTTATTTTTTGTATTCCCTACGGCAGAATCACTCACAACATGTTGAGTTTTATTTTGACAAAACAGGAAACACTTAAAATTGGCTTATACTTTGTTCCATCAAATTGCAGCCAACTTGAAATGTTTTAGAGAATATCCCAGATGGATTTTTTTTTAAAAAAACGACACTTCAAACAAAGCACATTTTCCACTTAATGCCCACCCCTAATTTTGAGTATCCTGCCTCCACTATAAATAAGGTTGATGACATAACCGACTATTTTGAGTTGGTGTGTTGTGACTGTCAATGCCCCTCCCCCTTGGAGCAATGTGATAGGTAAGGAATCTAAAAAACTAAAATGTAAAGTATCAGTCAGAAAAAAAGTCAGAAGGCAGGCAGGTGGGAAGGATGGAAGGAAGGAGAAAGAAGGAAGGAGAAAGGAAGGAAGGAGAAGGGAAGGAAGGAGTAATGACAAGGTAAGCAAAATTAATAAAATTACTCACATATATAGATGTGATTTAGACAGATATAATTTAATCTTCCTTCCTTCCTTCCTTCCTTCCTTCCATCCTTCCATCCTTCCCTCCCTCTTTCCTTCCTTCCTTCCTTCCTTCCTTCCCTCCTTCCTTCCTTCCCTCCTATCTTCCTTCTTCCCTTCTCTCCTTCTTCCCCTCCTTCCTTCCTTCCTTCCACCCATCTCAAGTACATGACTCTGGACAACTTACAGTGATTAAAATAGGAAACCCCCCCCCCCAAAACAGAATACAATATAAAACATATTCCACTCAACAAGTTAACATTGGCTGCATTCTCAGTCACTTTTCATTAGCTTCCGCTGAACTTAAGACTTTCCTCCACACTGGCCTCCAGGCAGGTGGATTAATCTTGATTTTCTCCCTGAGGGCAGTGAAAACCTGCCTTAACCACCCTGATTGGTGTAGTTAGCTGGAGGGTATTCCCTAGGCTTTTCTCTGTAGCCAGATCTCCCTAGGTTATGGCCATGTTCTCAATCTAAAGGATTAATTTATCTGCCCCAGATGTCTCCACTATGCAAGAAATAATGGACCTTGTCATTGCCAAAACATAATTCAAACATTGCATTGTACAAGTACTCATCATCATCATCATCATCATCATCATCATCTTCATCAATTCCTTTTGTGCGAAGTACATAGGGCAGCAAGCTTCTTCCAATGAGCCCTATCTGTGGAAGCATCTTTGGCACCTTCCCATTTGATGTTCAGTGTCTATAAATCATCTTTAAATGTCTGATGCCTAGTTTTGTTTTATCTACCCTGCCTCCACTTTCCCTCTGGCAGCTCCATAGTACCACGTTTTTTGGGTATCAATGTTCTGGCAAGCGAAGACTATGGTCAGCTAGGCACATTTGACGTTCCATCACAATGGCCTGCAACTTCCTGGATCCACTCCCCTAGAAAATTTCATTAGTGACACAGTCACGCCAAGTGACATCCAGAATTCTCCATAGGCAATGTTGATGGAGTACCATTAGTACCAGTAGTAGCCTGAGTACATTTGGTGTTCATGTTTTGGTCAACTCACAGCTGACTGGCTTTAAACTTCTCTTCTTCTTGTATGTGATCAACTTCATGACTGACATTTCATAAGAAGGAAAAAAAGTGAACATGCATCAGTATTTAAGCACACTGACTAATTAATTTGGATGGCTATTCACAATATCTGAAGGACTACGGAGAAGATGCACTGAAGCTAATGTATCATGAAGGCTTTTGGTACTAAAGTACTGAAGAGATCAAACTGGCCTACAAGGAAGAACCTTGTGGCGCAGTGGTTAAATGCAGCAATGCAGGCTACTGCTAGTTCAGCAGTTCAGCTGTTCAAATCTCACCGGTTCAAGGTTGACTCAGCCTTCCATCCTTCTGAGGTCGGTAAAATGAGGACCCAGATTGTTGGGGCCAATATGCTGAACTCTGTAAACCGCTTAGAGAGGGCTGTAAAGCACTATGAAGCGGTATATAAGTCTAAGTGCTATTGCTAACCTTAAGAAGAAATGTATACCAGAATTGAGTGACAGATAACAAGTGCTTATTCTGCAAAGAAGATGAAGAAACAGTTGTTTTAAAGAAGATTGCTCAAACTGACTACAAACAGTGGCATGACAAAGTAGCAACAATGGTGCACTGGAAAATCTGTTAAAAAAAAAACTTTAATAATAATAAAAAAAAGAAATACCATTTGCCTGTAAGCATGATAGACAAGGTAATAGATAACGAAGAAGCTAAAGCTCTCTGGGGCTTTAGAATTCAAATGGACAAACGGGTGCTAGCTACACTGCTATGTAATAATCCAGATTTAATAATTGTCATTAAGAAAGACACAAAAGTCTGGATAGTGAACATTGTAGTACCTGGAAACAGCGGAAGAGAAAAGGACTGGAAAAGTTCACAAAATACAAAGAATTGCAAGTAGAAATATAATGATTGGGGCAAAAGAAAGCAAAGATAGTACCAATAGTGAGAGGCACTGAGGGTGAGTCAAAAAGTAATGCCATTTTCTTTATTTCAGGTGAAGTTTTTGATAAAAATACCTGAAATTTTCCCCAGCTATAAATGATTATATCATTTATGTTCTGAAATATTTTGTTTCTTACTTTTTAGGTTTTTAGACTTGCAAGGAAAATTCAAAATGGCTGCCCCTTAGAGTTGCATCAAAAACAAAGAGCAGTGATTGAATTCCTTGTTGCTGAGGGGGAAAACCCTGTGAACATTCACAAATGATTACAAAATGTGTTTGAGGACAATACTTTAGATTATAGCAATGTATGCAGGTGGGTCCATCATCTGAATGATGAAAAGGTGGGAACTGTGAGCGTAGCCGATAAACCCCGTGAAGAAGTGGCTCAAAGAACAGTCAACAAAATTTTACGAGGCAGGGATACATGCTCTCATTCGAAGGTAGAACATTGCTATTGAGAGAAACGGTGACTATGTTGAGAAGTAGGGATGTGATCCACAGAGAACCAGCTTCATTTTGATGTATGCTACATGTTCCTGTGTTGGTAATTATACCTGTCCTAAAGAAAATGGCATTACTTTTTGACTCACCCTCTAGATGTTCCTTCAACATCTAGAGCAACACTTGAATACCATTGGCATTGACAAAAATCAGCATTAGTCAATTCCAAAAGGCAGATTTACTTGGAATACCTTACAATCTGTGTTTATACCTTTAAGACCAACATATCTCCCAGGTCCTTGGGAAAGACATTATAGGTGGGTAAAAATGCTAAATCCAGTCTAAACATGTGGCTAATTGTGCAACTAATTATAATAATACTAACATAAGGAAGATTTTTTTAAAAAAAATAGTCCATGTAGCAGCTGTTATTGTATGATGAGCTAGTTTGTGCAGCAACTCATGAAACTGACATTTCTGGAAAGGAAAAACAAGAGTTAGAGCAGAAACCATTCTAGCAAGAATGGCTCTTGAGGGAAACAAGGATGTTTACTAGATTCTTGCTTCACCTCTCTCTCTCTCTCCCTATATATAAATATATCTATATATCTCAGCCTGCAGAAATATGGAGATGTATGTATTTTCCAGAGAAGCTAACAAGATTTTGAAGTGGTGGTGATATATTGGAAGCTGTGGCAGTGAACTAAACAACCTGAAAAACACACATTAGTATTTATAGTTCTTGTTGTATTGATTAAGAGTTTTAGTTTCATTTTTGACTATGTTCAAAATTTCCCCTGATAGTCTTGCAGCATCACTGTGACAAATAGTATTTGGTGCATAACTAAGGTGACCAGACATCCCGCTTTTGGCGGGACAGTCCCGCTTTTTAATAATTTGTCCCGCGTCCCGCGGCGTTTCAAAAAAGTCCCGCTTTTTGAATTTGAATTTGCCCTGCACAGCCCTCTGCCTCCTGCCTCGCCTGCCTCCTCCTGCCAGGCGGGGAAGGAGGGCAGTGAGAGGGGCAGCGGCGGTCTTGCCTGTTCGTCGCCGCAGAGCCAAAGAAGCTGATGGCGTTCGCGGCGCGGGGCTTTCCTCACCCACTTTCCCCGGCCACCGGGAGCCGCCATTTGCGTTCTTTTGCCCTCTGCGTAAGCAGAACACTTTGCGCATGCGCAGAGGGCAAAAGAATGCAAATGGCAGCGTCCCGGCGGCCGGGGAAAGCGGGCGGGGGAAGCCCCGTGCCGTGAACCCCACCAGCTTATTCGGCTCTGCGGCGACGAACAGGCAAGACCGCACCGATAGGAACCCACCCCTGGCTGCGATGAAGGGGGAGTGTTTGGGGGGGGGTGCACAAAGCGGCAGGATAAGAGAGACGGACCCCTCCTGTCTTGCTCCCCTAGAAACCCCCTCGTCAATGGTGTCCCACTTTACAAATATTAAAATCTGGTCACCTTATGCATAACTTCTATCTTATATGGACTTTGTTCCTTTATTTGACGAATAGAGGAAAGAAGCAAAGGAAAATAAATTAGAAGTTTAACCTATATAGAAGTTTGAGGGGGATTGCTGTACAAGGTTATATGAAGTCTACCAATTTTGACCATGATGGTACCAAAACTCCTTTTCCTCCTCTCAATTTCCTAAAGGAAGCAAAAAAAAAAAAAACCTATTAAAGGAGGAAAATGGTTATTTTAGTCAGGCAGAACAATTCTCCTCCACTTTTTCCCTTGAGTTCTCATTCAATTTGATAAAGAAAGGCTTTGCTTTAGACATTTTTTGAAGGAGACAGTCTGTAACATTCTCTTAGATCGAATAGGTATTCTTTACCTAATCATATGGGTTATACGTGACTCTTCTGCTTTTCAATATATCATCGTCTCCCCAGGCCTGAAACCTCCCTAGCTTCTGAAAAAAATTAAGAGCAAACATCTGCCCCATTTCTTTGCCCACAGATGTGGTGGTGAAGTTTATAAGACTAGAAGCAACTTAGAACTAAGGAGAAATTTCCTGACAGTGAGAACAATTAATCCGTGGAACAGCTTGCCTCCAGAAGTTGTGAATGCTCCAACACTGGAAGTTTTTAAGAAGAGATTGGATAACCATTTGTCTGAAGTGGTGTAAGGTTTCCTGCCTAAGCAGGGGGTTGGACTAGAAGACCTCCAAGGTCCCTTCCAACTCTGTTATTCTATTCTATTCTATTCTATTCTATTCTATTCTATTCTATTCTATTCTATTCTATTCTATTCTATTCTATATACTATTGATCCCTGGCTTCAGTGACAATGGCAGAAATTATCCAGCAATAGTCCAGATGATCTTACATGTGCTAGAATTCCCCTGAAGTATTATTATTATAGGTAGTCCCCGACTTACAATGATTTATTTAGTGACTGTTCGAAGCTACCATGACTCTGGGGAAAAAATGACTTATAACCGTTTTTCACACTTATGACTGTTTGTCCTCATGGTCACATGATCAAAATGTGACCCTCATATTTATGAGGGTAGCAGTGTCTTGGGGTCATAGTGATCCCCTTTTGCAACTTTCTGACAAGCAAAGTCCACACGGAAACCAGTTTCACTCAACAACCACGTTATTAACTTAACAACTGGAAAAGATTTACTTAACCACTGTGGCACAAAAGGTCGTAAAATGGGACAAAGCTCACTTAACAACTGTCTTGCTTAGTAACAGATATTTGGGGCTCAGTTGTGATTGTGAGTCGAGAACTACCTCTGTTACTGGTACTTTGATAACTATGCCATTTGTTGATGCTTAGACTGGGCTATAAACTTATCACCTTATTTTTTCTGTGGGTTACATCACTAAACTTTTCTATGCTACTTCTCCGGTGTGATCAACACACTTTATTATAGTTGCTTCCTTCATTTACAAACAGGTTGCTGTCACGCTGCTATCCAGGTGATTCCTACTCAACAGATGAGGAATCAGATTTGGGATGAAATGAAATGTAATCAGACTTTAATTTCTTTTTCATGCTATGATCTGTCAAAGGAGACTCCACTGTAGCTCAGATGACAAGGAATATCGCAATAAACTGAGATACTAGTATAAACATATTAAAAGTACCATAAAGAAAACATTATTGGGGAGAATTCACTAGAATTTAAAATGCATACACCATACAGTGTCCATAACTAAGAGCTGAGGTGGCGCAGCGGTTAGAGGCAGGTACTGCAGGCCACTTTAGCTGACTGTGATCCCCAGGTCAGCAGTTCAAATCTCACCGGCTCAAGGTTGACTCAGCCTTCCATCCTTCCGAGGTAGGTAAAATGAGGACCCAGATTGTTGGGGGCAATATAAATATACATTGCTTACTAGTGTAAACCGCTTAGAGAGTGCTTGCACTGTGAGGCGGTATATAAATCTCACAAATAAATAAATAAATAAGTGCAACTGAACAAGATCCGTGTTCCATATACTTGCATGTTTCTTCTTCTGTTTTGTTCATCATAAAAGGGACATCACCCTCCACTCCTACAACAATTCCTTATGTGCCCTTGTATCTTTGGACCATTTATCACTCCAAACAAATAATCTGTTTTGGTAGGATTTGAGTGCATCTGGACAAAATTGTATGGTAGAATGTTTTGCTTTTTCTAAAATGACACAAAAAGCCACACAGAGACATAGGTTTGGACTGGGGACACATTGTTAGGGAAAGAGGTTAACCATATTATTCCATGCCAATTCTTGTATCCACATCTGTTTCTGCCTTTGGCTGGTCCTTGTTTTGTGTGGCCAACTTTGAAGTGCTCATGTGAAACATGTATGTTTTCTTTTCCAGAGATGGACAGAGAAACTGGGGGAGAAAGCGGTTCAGATCAAGGAAAATGGAACAGAGGAAAATTAATCCTTTCCTCCATATTGTGACTCTAATTTGAACTGAGACCATTTGCAACTATATCTATTCTTTAAGGATCTCAGGTGAAATTCTGATAACATATCTTCACTTTCAAATCTTTGGTTGTCCACTGTAGGGAATAAATGACTTGACCATGGGCTCACCAGGATGAATAGTCTGATAGCTTAAAGATTGCTGAGCTTTGTTAATTTTAACCTTGCTTGTTTGGTGTGCATTGCTTTTTGTGGTCTAGCATGCTAATGGAGTACACGTTTTGCATTAAATTCAGTCCCTGGCTTCTTCTGTCTAGCAGAATGGAAAACATCCTCCAAAATGGCTGATATTTGGTCAAAGGTTCTTTTTTTCCATGAGGTAAAAATGCACTCATTTCCACCCTGAACATTCCCTAAGCCCACCTGAATTTACAAACAAAGAGCCACAAAGATTCAGTCTTGTTCCCTGGCAACATCATCGCATCATCAGATATGTCCATCAGTGGCTTATAAAAAAAACAAAAAACATCAGAAATAAAAAGTGCATCCCTTTCAATCTTCAAAAGAAGATTTCTGTTGCTGCTTGCTGTAAAAAGGAAAAGGTTCCCCTGTCTAGTTGTGTCTGACTTTAGGGCGTGGTGCTTATCTCTATTTCTTGACTGAAGGAGCTAGCATTGTCTGAAAACATTTTCTGTGGTCATATCGCCAGCATGGCTATATGCCAAAGGTGCATGGAACGCTGTTACTTGCCCACCGAAGTGGTACCTATTAATCTACTCTCATTTGCATGCTTTCAAACTGCTGTAGGTGGGGCAGGAACTGGAGCAAGAAATGGGACCTTATCCCTTTGCACAGTACTCGGGTCTCGAACCCAGGCTGTCAGCTTTCTAGCTGAAAACTCAGGCTTTAACTGCCGAGTCATCACCACGTCTCCCATGTCTGTAACGGTTATTTTGAGAATTAAACAATGGTAGTATCTAGAACAGTGGTGGCGAACCTATGGCACGCATGCCACAGGTGGCACGCGGAGCCATATCTGCCGGCATGCGAGCCGTTGCCCTAGCTCAGCTCCAGCACGCATGTGCGTGCCGGCCAGCTGATTTTTGGCTCATGCGGAGGCTCTGGGAGGGCATTTTAGGTTTCCCGAGGGCTGGAAGCCTCTGGAGCCTGGGGAGGGCGAAAAACGGGCCTACCAGGCCCACTGGAAGTTGGGAAACAGGCCGTTTCCGGCCTCCAGAGGGCCTCTGATGGGGCCGGGGGAGGCCATTTTCATCCTCCCCAGGAATTGAATTATGGGTGTGGGCACTTGTACGTGCGTGATAGCGTGCGCGCACGCGCTTTCGGCACCCGAGGGAAAAAAGGTTCGCCATCACTGATCTAGAAGGAAGAACAGAATAATAATGTAATAGATCTTGGGCGGCCAGGATGATAAGCTATATATAAACTTTCCTATATAGGAACTTCATGTTTTGTTTTAATGGATGACTTTTTGACCCATGCTACTTGCTATAATTATAAGGTTTTCAGAGAACCAAAAATGTTCTTAAAATACTTGTTTTCAATTTAAGCTTTCCCTTCGTTTAAGAATAGAGCCTTTGAAATCTTGTCTTTCATTCCTGCCTTCACCCTGGCAGAAATCCGAAATCCTTGGCAGCCATTTCACTCTGGTGAGAGAGGTTTATTTCACTGCTAGAACAAGCCACAGTAGGCTAATTCCAGCCTAGAAAAGGTGTGATGGAATATTATTGTTGACTGCAGAAAGGACCTTCGTACCAGCACTACACGGGAATCCAGGAAGTAATGCCAGCACTGAGTGAACATCCTCAGTCATCTTCAAAATCCAATTTGTTGCATTGATCCTTCCAATCATTGTTGTTTAAAGACCTGAAGGAATATAAACCTGGCAGAGAGGAAGAAAAGGGGACAGGAACTAGAAAGGGTTGGGAAATTCATTCAGTCTGGCATGCAGTGTGAACTCCTAACTGCACTTCACATCCAAGAAACTAGACTGTTTCTCATTTTACAGAGAGCTTCATTAGTCAGTTTTACTGTTCATCCATTTCAGAAACTGGGTTGCTAACTTAGATTTATTATTAGAGTTGGAAGGGACCTTGTAGGTTATCTAGTCCAACCCCCTGCCCAAGCAGGAGTTCCTACACCATTTGAAACAGATGGCAGTCCAGTCTCTCCTTGAAGGTTGCAAGTGTTGGGGCTCTCACAACCTCCGCTGGCAAGCTGTTCCACTGGTTGATCGCTCTCACCCGAATGGCGGCGTCCAGCTGGGAAGCGGGCGGGAGAAGCCCCGAGCCGCGACCAATGCCAGTTCCATCGGCTCTACGCCGAACGACTGGCCTGGCCGAACCGGCAGGATTTCACCCCGTGCGGGCGGCAGTGGCGACGAACAGGTAAGCCTGCGCCAGTAGGAACCCACCCTGGCTGCGATGAAGGGGGGGGGTGTTTGGGGGGGGTGCACAAAGCTGCAGGATAAGAGAGACGGACCCCTCCCGTCTTGCTCCCCTAGAAACCCCCCCCCCATCAATGGTGTCCCGCTTTACAAAAAATAAAATCTGGTCACCTTACTTTAGAAGGTAGTCATTTTCTCAATCTGCCACATTCATTTGTCAAGAAGCTGAGACACAACCCATGCCCAGCAAAACGCTAGAAGCAACTATAAGTTTCTCAACACAATATGATCAGTCAATGAACCAAAATACCTTCAGCATACCTACTGGGTCATCTATTTCTGTTCAGTATCTGTCACTGTTGATTTATATCAGATACTCATTGTCCACAGAGATAGTCTTGTTCAGAAGCACTGACACAATGCTCCATTATGTTATATAACCACAATGCTTGATTTTCCCTCCCTTTTCTTTCTTAATCAGATCCTGTCTCCAAGTTTCTTAATCCGTCAAAAAGAATAAATTTTATTGTGGCTCTGCTTTGCTTCCACTGTACCTCTCCATATATGTGACATTCTTCCTTTCTGCCATGAAACGCTTCAGACTTAAAATATGCACAACCTTCCCCCTGACCTTTCTATTTATTCTTCCAGATTAATTTAGTAAGAACACTGAAACTGTAGTTACTGAAATGAGGGAGAAGAAGATGAACTTGTAATATTATGAGCCACGTTTGCGCAGTGGTTAGAATGCAAGCTACTTCTGCTGACTGCCAGCTGACTGCAATTTGGCAGTTCAAATCTCACCAGGCTCAAGGTTGACTCAGACTTCCATCCTTCCGAGGTGGGTAAAATGAGGACCCAAATTGTTGGGGACAATATGCTGACTCTGTAAAAACCACAGAGAGGGTTGTAAATCATTGTAAAGCGGTATATACCGTATTTTTCGAAGTATAAGACGCACCGGAGTATAAGACGTATCTTAGTTTTTGGGGAGGAAAATAGGGGAAAAAAATCTGCCTGCCAGGTAGTCATCTGGCTAGCGTCCTTAGTCTGGTCAGCTTCAGCACATTATTTTATCCCCTGGTTAGGACTTAAAAAAACCTTCTTCAGAGAGAGTAACAATGAAAGAGCCTGCAAGCCAGTAAGAGCTGGGAAGATCTATTAGCACCTAGTTAGGGCTGGAAAAGAAAGCTACATTCGAAGTATAAGACACACCCAAATTTTCAGCCACTTTTAGGGAGGAAAAAGGTGTGTCTTATACTCCGAAAAATACAGTAAGTCTAAGTGCTATTGCTATTCTCTAGTGCTATTTATTTCCCTAGTAAACCTTTTCCAAAACCTAGAGTGAAAATTCATTTATGCTTGCCTGTTTACCTATAAAATGTGTTATTCCCACTGTTGCATATTTCTTTCACTATCTCCTGCCCTCAGGCTGTTTTAAATTTCACCTGCCAATGCATTAAGATGTTACCAGAACTTTCTTAGAGTTTCCCTTAACATCAGTAAAACCTGGAAAACCCATGGGGTGCGCTGAGAACTGTTAAACAGGTAACTGGGTGTGTCTTGGCATGAATTAAGAGATAGACTCCAGATTCTCTCTTCTAATAACATGTTTATTTAGTACTGAACAAAGGTGGGTCCTCCTATAAGGCTGGAAGACCCTGACAGCAATTTCAAGCAAGCAAGCATATATAGGTTTCTCAGTTAAATTATAGGAATACTGCTTACACAAGATACACAAGGTACAGAAGTTACAAAAATATTTGTGCACATATTTTGTGGTTATCATCAGCTGCATACCTGTGACTTCTTATCAGTGGTTTCTACAACCTGAAGGCCTGATTTTTATTTCTGTCATTTCAACATAAAAAACTTTAGAGAAAGCATCAGAGTTTTCAGAATCCTGATCCACATACATCTTCCAGATTTGGAGAGCTTTGTCTACCTCTATCAGGAAATGTCCTCTTTCTATTTTATTCTGCAAGGTGGGACACATCCCACTTTTATCTTCAGTTCTGTCCTGGAAAACCATACTTTACACCCAAATAAACTAGAACAGAGAAAGGCAACAAGGATGATGAGGAGACTAGAAACTAAGTCTTGTAGGGAAAAATCAGAATTGTTTACCCTTGAGAAATCCAATGGACATGGGAAGAGGATTGGCTATCACTCAACAAATAATTAAGAAAATTAAGAAAACTAAGATGATGTCATCCAGCCCTCTCAATTACTGGCAAATAGATGGGGAAGAAATGGAGGTAGTGACAGATTTTATTTTCCTGGAGTCCAAGATCACCACAGATGGGGACTGCAGTCAAGAAATTAAAATATGCTTGCTCCTGGGGAGGAAAGCTATGGCAAATCTAGACAGCATACTAAAAGGCAGAGACATCACCCTGCCAACAAAAGTGTGTATAGTCAAGGCTATGGTTTTCCCAGTTGCAATGTATGACTATGAAAGTTGGACCATAAGAAAGCGCCAAAGAATTGAGGCCTTTGAACTATGGTGCTGGAGAAGACTCCTGTGAGTCCTTTGGACTGCAAGGCGATCAAACCTGTCAGTCCTAGAGGAGATCAACCCTGACTGCTCTTTAGAAGGCCAGATCCTGAAGATGAAACTCAAATACTTTGGCCACTTAATGAGAAGGAAGGACTCACTGGAGAAGAGCCTAATGCTGGAAAAGATTGAGGGCAAAAGAAGAAGGGGACAACAGAGAATGAGGTGGCTGGATGGAGTCACTGAAGCAGTCGGTATGAGCTTAAATGGACTCCGGGGGATAGTAGAGGACAGGAAGACCTTGAGGAACGTTGTCCATGGGTTTGCGATGGGTCAGACACGACTTCGCAACTAACAACAATAACAACAACAAAGGATGTGACACAGAAGAAATTTCTTATCATTGTTATTATTCTCACATCTGTTATCATTCTAGAATAATGGATTTAAGTGTCAGGAAGGTAGTTTCTATCTGAATAATACAGGGGGAAGATACTTCTTAGCAGTTTTGATATGGAGAGTCTCCATTTATAAAGGTTAACACCCAATATTGGAGATGTACAACCTAACCTAATAAGATTATTCCTTGCTCAGGTATAGCACAACCACAATATTTACAGTGATGATGACAACAACGATGACAATGAGAACAACTACTTTGGGAAAAAATAACTAGCGTTACATTTTGATCATAAGATATCAATAAAGGAGAATATGTGTAGCTCAGAGTTGAAATGAGGGTCCTTGGTGCTGTCTGAGCTTGGATGTTTTCTTGCAGACATTTCATTATCCAAACTAGGTAACATCATCAGGGCATGGCTGGCTCAGGAATTCTGGGAGTTGAAGTCTACAGGTTCTAAAGGTGCCATAATTGTCCACCCAGGTTTACAATGATATGTAAACATAACCATTGGAATCTAAAATTGAGTCTTTTTTCCATTAGTGGTGGGGGGTAAGATTTGATGATATTGTTCCCATCAATGAAGAGACCAAAATGTTCATCAACTTTTAGATACAGTTTGGCAATATCTTTTTCATTGGAAAGAGGCATCCTTCCCGATCTCCAGAAAGAAGAAAAATAAACAAAAGTCATACTTAAACCAAGTCATTACCCAAGGTTCTCAATTAACGTAGCTCAGCCAATTTGGAAGGTTTTGCTATATAAAATAATTAATCTTGAGTTTTTGTTTAATCAACGGGTACATTTATACCTGTGCCAAACCCCGAGGCCTTATAGGTTGTCCAATTAATGCATAATGATTCTCATCCTGCTGGGAAAGAAATTATTTAAGAAATGAATTAAGCCTTCCCAAAGCAATCAGACATTAACTAGTTCTGAACATCACATTAAGCTGAGGGGGAATAAATCAATAATAGAGTTCTAGAATAACTAGTTGCACAAAAATGAAAGGTGCCTGTGCAATAATTTGATGTAATTATCCTCCCCAAGCACTTTAAAATAGTTTATAACCAAGATCCTTTCAATCAAGAAATGACCATTCCATTGTTTTTCACTGATTTCATTCAATGTGAAAATCTCTTCATTCAATTTGATCTCCTGGGTCAATTTTAAAGATCAACAGGCCAGACCCTTCCAATCTTAACACATGTCGGTATTTTAATTTCTTTCTTTCTTTAGTTATTAAATTTATATGCCGTTCATCTCACTGTCAAGTGACTTATTGACTAGGTTAGCTGGAATGTCAAGTGGTTTGGTTGGTATATGTCAACATACTAAGCCATCACGCAGTTAGCTCTTTGTTTTTGCTAAGTTGTGTGATCATATTCTCTGTGTATAGTTCAACGTGATTTGTGGTTCAGTGTTTTTCCTGAACCCCTCCAATTGTGATTTATTTATTAAATTGTGATTAAGCATGAAGTAGATTTACACAACTAGATCCCAGGTTCTAGAATTTTGCAGGGATCACAAAACTAACTGGCCCCAGGTAAAAGTGATGTATGTTTGAGTTGGAGT
This sequence comes from Diadophis punctatus similis, assembly GCA_023053685.1. Lineage (NCBI taxonomy): Eukaryota > Metazoa > Chordata > Lepidosauria > Squamata > Dipsadidae > Diadophis > Diadophis punctatus. The sequence continues at coordinate 69,920,153 of JALIGW010000005.1, forward strand.
TTATTTTATCTATTTACTAATAGCTGGATACCCATGCTGCGCTACGAAACTATGTGATTGGGCTTGATACATTGACACTTAAAGCTTGAAAATTGTTGTAGAATGTGTAACTCCTTAGCATCAGAGTGTGTTAATATAAGGCAACTGGCATTTGGAACAGAGTTCTTTTCAGGTGGGGAGGGGGAGTAGAATGTCTAAACTCCCAGCCCGCAGGCCGGATGAGTCACGCGCTGGACATGCCCAAGCCCGGTTTAGCGAAGGCATAGCATCAGAGGGTGTTAATAATAATACAAGAAATACTAATGATCTGATGGTCATTTCGAAAAATCCTTTCTTAGCTAGCACCTAGAAGCCAAGAGGAGCATATATATTTCTATATCAGATTTAGAAACTGCCCATCCCACTCACACAGCAAATCTGGTCAGTGTACAACAAAAACATAGAAACTTATATCCCACTAGGAGAATGGAAATTCTGGTCCCAATTGTGATTGTTAAGTCAAGGGCTGCCTGTACATGACCCCATGTTATCAAGTAAAGCAAAACAGGGCAGCAGCTGAGGTAACTAGAAACCAGAGTTCTGCTTCACAGCATCACAATGTGCTTCTTCAATGATCTGCAGACTCCTAAATATAGGAAATTCCTAGTTAGCTCCTCATAAAAATCCCAGTGGAGAAGATGTAGAAGCATCAGTACAGAAAATCCCCACAATCTCTCATCAACAAAATCAAATGAATTCCATTTTTAATGCTGCTTCTCCTATGGCAATGTGGGCGAAGAAGATATTTTTCTCCCCAATGATTGATATTCTCCTCCTGTAATAATCCAAGTTCACGTGGTATCACCATTCTCAGAAAGTAGATAGGTTTGTTCACCGAGAGACTGATAATCACAGAGAAGATTTAAAGAAGAAATGTCTAAAGAAGAAATCTAGAGAAACAGATACTTTCAACTTATGCAGCATTGTGTCTGGATAAAGAAAGGAATGAAATAGGAGTCAAATTCAGCTGCAAATATCTACATGACCACTAGATGGAGGCAAAGAGACTTAGAAAACACTAGCCTTTTGCCACCATCTAAAGATCATCTCGTTCTTGTCACCCGGATCTTTTAATGTTAAGGACTTCCCCTCCAACCAAAATTACAAGCTATCTTGGTAAAATATGATGGCTTGAAGAGATTCCTTTGTTGGAATTTTTGGATTGAAAAAAAAAAACCCAGAAGATAAAGTGCCTTTGCTTAGGGGGAAAAAATCTCTGTTTTCCTTTTTTGTATCTGAACTTTCATGGTCTTTTTTCTTTAATTCTGTAAGGAATTTCTAGAATGAACTGGCAAGCCCTGTTTTACCCTGCCTCCATTCGGCTGACCTCATCTAGTCTCCTGGTCATGATTTATACAGCTTTCTTCCACTGTTTTCCACTCTTCCAAATGGTTTTTTCCCCCTCTTAAGCTGCCAACATCCCACCACAGTCCCATGGTATGTAAATCTCTCTTACTGGAATGCAAACCCTGGCTAATCCTATAAGATTATTATGTTACTGTCTCTGTTCATTCTCTTAACACAACTGGCAGCTGATGCTGACTGGCTGCACTGGAGGAGAGAAGAAAATAAATACAGAAACCTAACTTTTATTTGTTGCTCCAGGTCCCTGATAGGACATCACTTTCCAATTCATTATAAGATTTAGACATGTGGGCCAACATACCGTTGGTTCAGGGGCGGGTTCCTAATTTTTTTACTACCACTCTGTGGGCGTGGCTTATTTTGTGGGTGTGGCTTGCCAGCCATGTGACCAGGTAGGTGTGGGCCTCGGGAGCTTGGCAGCGGCTGGAGAAGTGGGGGGGCATTGCCCACTCGCAACGCAGCCCCCCGCAGCAGGAGCAGCAAGACCGCGGCAGCAGTTCTTCTAGGAGGCTCCGTCCGGCCTGAATGCTTCTCCCCATTCAATGATCCTAGGCTCCTGCCGCCCGTTTCCACTCCCCTTAGCAGCTCGAGAAGCCTCGGACGTGCAAAAATGCCTGGGATCATCACCGCGCATTTGTGGCTTCTCGGACTGCTGAAGGGAGGGGAATGGAGATAGCTCCTGCCGCCCGTTCTTTCAGCATCTCACACGCTCCCTCAGCCATCCTCCCCTGCTTGGACTCACTGTGGGGTAGGAAGGCAGCGCATGCGCAGTGCCGGTTGCTCGGCTTCTGGGCATGCGCAGAAGAAATTTTTAAAAAAAAAATTAAAAAAAAAATTTTTTAATGGCGGCGCCCAGGCACTGGCAACCGACCACACCGGTACTGTGACGTCACCAGCGGGCTGCTACCGGTGCTATAGAGTGGACCGCACTGGTAGGAACCCACCACTGAGTTGGTTACATGATGTTTTTATTAGCTTCCTTCCCAAACTGAGTTCGGGTTGAAGAATGTAGAAAAGAATGTCCCCTTATTTTTAGGGGCAGCTTAGCAGTTATCAGAAAAATTCCCCACTCAGCTTGCCTTAGAAATCAATGGCAACTCATTAATAAAATGAATTCCATTGCAAAAGTGCTTTCAGAATTGAAATGGTAGATTGTATGGAATGGCTCGCCATTAGACGTAACCCCTGATCAACCTCATGGGAGTTATCTTATTCAGACTGGAGTAGTTCCAGTAGGGTAATCGTATTAACCTGTTGCCCAATGAAAACTCTTGCAACATTTTCAAAACAAACACATTAATCATGGCATAAGGATTAATGGACCTACAAAATATCAGTGCACATAAAATGTTGCTGCAACTATACACTGAAGTTAGGCTCTTTGCAGTTTTGTTGTTATTGTTGTTCAGTGGTTAAATTGTAGAATAGAATAGAGTAACGGAGTTGGAAGGGACCTTGGAGGTCTTCTAGTCCAACGCCCTGCTTAGGCAGGAAACCCTACACCACTTCAGACAAATGGTTATCCAACATCTTCTTAAAAACTTCCAGTGTTGGAGCATTCACAACTTCTGGAGGCAAGCTGTTCCACTGATTAATTGTTCTAACTGTCAGGAAATTTCTCCTTAGTTCTAAGTTGCTTCTCTCCTTGATTAGTTTCTACTCATTGCTTCTTGTTCTACACTCAGGTGCTTTGGAGAATAGCTTGACTCCCTCTTCTTTGTGGCAGCCCCTGAGATATTGGAACACTGCTATCATGTCTCCCCTGGTCCTTCTTTTCATTAAACTAGACATACCCAGTTCCTGCAACCATTCTTCATATGTTTTAGCCTCCAGTCCCCTAATCATCTTTGTTGCTCTTCTCTGTACTCTTTCTAGAGCAGCGGTTCTCAACCTGGAGGTCGTGACCCCTTTGGGGGTCAAATGACCCTTTCACAGGGGTTGGGAGACTTCGCCCGGATGCCGCCATTTGGGTTCTTTTACCCTCTGCGCATGCGCAGAACGCTTTGCACATGCGCAGAAGGTAAAAGAACCCAAATGGCGGCTGCAGAGCAGGGGTCGCGGCAGTGGGCGCGGTGGCGGGGTGGGGCGCGGTGGTGGCGCAGTGGCGGGGCATGGCATTAGGAAGGTTGAAAACCACTGTTCTAGAGTCTCAACATCCTTTTTGCATCGTGGCGATCAAAACTGAATGCAGTATTCCAAGTGTGGCCTTACCAAGGCATTATAAAGTGGTTATATTATATATATTATATTGTGTCTGACTCTGTCTGACTGCATAGACCATAGCATAGCAGACCCTTCCTCCGTTCCTCCATTATTTCCTGGAGTTTTCCAAATTCATGTTCATTGCATCGATGACACTCTCTAACCATCCCATCCTCTGCCCTCCTCTTCTTCTTTTGCTTTCCATCTTTCCCAACATAAGGGTCTTTTCCAATGAGTCCTCATTAGATAGCCAAACTATTAGAACTTAGAATAACTTCATTGTCACTTTAAATGTACACTAATTGGCATACATTAAATGAAATTTCATTGCATACAGCTCTCAACGGGTCACCACCTCCAATATATACTACATAAATATGACTAAATAAATAAAAAATTATGCATATACCCACATATATGACACAGAGAAACAACACAATCTAGTTCAGATGTATACATGTACAGAGCGAGAAAAATGAATCTTGAGAGTTTACCAGCCGCACGGCATAGGGAACAAAGCTGTTACAGAACCTGGTAGTCCTGCTAGAAATACTTTGAAACCTCCTCCCAGAGGGGAGCAACAGAAACAGACCGTGAAGTGGGTGTGTGGGGTCTCTAACACTGCTTCTAGCTCTAAGCACATAGTGCTTATAAGCACTATCCTGAATAATAGATAGCGAACTTCCTATAATCTTCTCGGCTGTCCTCACCACTCTCTGTATGGACTTTCTATCTGAGGCACTACTGCCACCAAACCAAACCGTGATGCAGTTTGTTAAAACACTCTCAATCGTGTCTCTGTAAAAAGTGGCTAGGGCAGAAGGAGAAAGATGTGCTCTCCTCATTTGATGCAGGAAATGCAGACGCTGGTTTGCATTTGTATTTGTATTTGTTTATTTGTCAAGCATATATGATTATAAGCAAAGTATAAACAGTAAAACATGATTGAATATATATGTAATAGTACAAGCATGAATAAGAGTAAAAGAGGTATGAATATATGGGTACATTAGGACAGGAATGGTAGGCACGATTGTGCGCTTATGCACGCCCCTTACCGACCTCTTAGGAATGGGGTGAGGTCGATGGTAGATAATCTGAGGTTGAAGTTTTTGGGGTTTGGGGAAGAAACTACTGAGTCAGGTAAAGTGTTCCAGGCATTGACAACTCTGTTGTTGAAGTCAAATTTTTTGCAATCAAGTCTGGAGCGGTTTACATTAAGTTTGTATCTATTGTGAGCTCGTGTATTATTGCGGTTGAAGCTGAAGTAGTCGTTAACAGGTAGGACATTGAGGCAGATAATTTTGTGAGCTACACTTAGGTCAGATCGAAGGCGGCGGAGTTCTAAATTTTGAAGTCCCAAAATTTCAAGTCTGGTTTCATAAGGAATTCTGTTGTGAACAGAAGAATGTAATACTCTTCTTGAGCTGAAGTGGTGCAGTGGTTAAATGCTGCGACTGCAAGCTGACTGCTAGTTCAGCAGTTCAGCTGTTCAAATCTCACTAGGCTCAAGGTTGACTCAGCCTTCCATCCTTCCGAGGTCGGTAAAATGAGGACCCAGATTGTTGGGGGCAATATGCTGAACTCTGTAAACCGCTTAGAGAGGGCTGTAAAGCACTATGAAGCGGTATATAAGTAAAGTGCTATTGCTATTGTGAAGTATCTCTGGACATTTTCAATTGTGTTAATGTCTGATATGTAGTGTGGGTTCCAGACTGATGAGCTGTATTCAAGAATCGGTCTAGCAAATGTTTTGTATGCTCTGGTTAAGAGTACAATGTTACCAGAGAAGAAGCTGTGCAAGAATAGGTTAACCACTCTTAATGCCTTCTTTGCTATGTAGTTGCAGTGGGCTCTGGCACTCAGATCGTTAGAGATGAGTACTCCGAGGTCCTTTACTGAGTGAGGATTTTATTTTATTTATTTATTTATTTATTGGTGTTTCTTATATGCCGCCCAACTCCCGGAGGACTCCGGGCGGCGTACAACAGAAAAAAATACAAGAAACCAATATAAATAAGCATTAAAAACAAATATAAAAATTAAAAACATCTTAAAAACATTTAATATCCATTCAGCTTCATACATACTTGGGGGTGAGCTCAAATGGATTAAGCTCTACCCCCAGCCTGCAGGAAAAGCCAGGTCTTAACAGCTTTCCGGAAGGCCAGCAGGGTGGGGATAGTTCGGGTCTCTGGGGGAAGTTGGTTCCAGAGCACGGGGCCTGCCACAGAGAAGGCTCTCCCCCTAGGGCTCGCCAGGCGGCATTGCTTAGCCGATGGGACCTGGAGGAGGCCAACTCTGTGGGCCCTAACCGGTCGAAGGGAAGTGTGAGGCAGAATGCGGTCCCGGAGATAACCTGGTCCTAAGCCATGAAGGGCTTTAAAGATGGTGATCAACACCTTGAATTGGACCCGGAGACCGATGGGCAACCAATGCAGCTGGCGGAGTACAGGTGTCACGTGGGTGTACCTTGGCACACCCACCACAGCACGCGCAGCCGCATTTTGCACCATCATCAAGGTCATGATCATCAAGTTTGTATTTAGTATTTTGATTATTTTTGCCATGCTTCTGTAAGGATGACATGTGAAGAGACCAATTCAAGTTGTTAGTTATCTGCACCCCCAGATACTTAATACTGTCGACTACCTCTATAGCTGCATCCTTGATACTGAGTGGAGTTTGACCATGCCGGCTCTTTCTACAATCTACAAGGATCTCCTTGTGTTATCAACATTTAGAATCAGGTTATTTTTATTGTATATTTCATTGGAGCTTCAGCCTTAGTATCTGTCCTTCCAAAGAACAGTCTCTTTGCAGTTAAATAGCTCTATATAAGACTATACTGTATATTTCTTTATACACCAGCAAACAATTTATTTTGAAGGAGGGATCCTGGTTTTTTTTAAGTTTTCAGTATTTCTAGCATTAAACAATGAGTAGCTTCTGAATAGATACTTTTGATAACTTTGAGCAGTCACTAAACAAACTGTCGTAAGTTGAGGACTACTTGTACTAAGAGAAATGAGAGATGATTAACAGCAATGGGGAAATCCTGCTGCTTTTTATGAATGGTTTTTTCCAAAATTGAAAGTCCCATGATTCTTAGTAACTTCCTATTGGGTCACAAGAGTGGAGAGAAAGCCAAAGTGACTGATATGTACAGTCAGGGGAGAAATAGGATAAAAGAGGTAGAAGGTGTTAACAAAAATTGGGGGGGGGGGGGATTACTTATCAAAGACAAGAAATCTCGAGAACAGAGACCAAGTTCAAGTCCAACGAGAGATCCTATTTAATAGATGTTTGATGGATTTAGACTGGTGCCATCAGACAGATGGCTCTGTAATCCACTTTGTAGCTGTCACATGTGAACTGATAGTACTTAAGACAGGATTTGGAAAACAGAATGACGTGATAATGGAATTATCTCTGTAGTTTACCTTCCATGTATAACTTCTTACAGAGCTGACAGGATCATTTATTGCAAGTTTAGACAAAGGAATTTTTGCTGATTTCTGCCGAAGGTGAAGAAGGCACAATGGCCATGTTTACAAAATGCATCTAACCAAGTCAATGAAGATAGTACACAATGTCATGTCTGGTTAATTCTAAGCTTGTTTGGGTCTTAATGCTTTCATATTTTGAAGATATCTGGGCAGTGGTGAAATCCAATTTTTTTAACACCGATTCTGTGGGAGTGGTGTGGCTTGGTGGGCATGGTAGGGGAAGGATATTACAAAATCTCCATTCCCATCCCACTCCAGAGGAAGGATACTGCAAAATCCCCATTCCCTCCCCACTCCTGGGGGAAGGATACTGCAAAATCTCCATTCCCTCCCCACTCCAGGGACCTTGATGATGATCCTCACCCAGTAAAGGACCTTGGAGTACTCATCTCTAACGATCTAAGTGCCAGAGCTCACTGCAACAACATAGCTAAGAAGGCATTAAGAGTGGTTAACCTAATCTTGCGTAGCTTCTTCTCTGGTAACATTGTACTCTTGCATACAAAACATTTGCTAGACCGATTCTTGAATACAGCTCATCTGTCTGGAACCCACACTACATATCAGACATCAACACAATTGAGAATGTCCAGAGATACTTCACAAGAAGAGTATTACATTCCTCTGTTCACAACAGAATACCTTATGAAACCAGACTTGAAATTTTGGGACTTGAAAATTTAGAACTACGCCACCTTCGATCTGACCTAAGTGTAGCTCACAAAATTATCTGCCACAATGTCCTACCTGTTAACGACTACTTCAGCTTCAACCGCAATAATACACGAGCTCACAATAGATACAAACTTAATGTAAACCGCTCCAGACTTGATTGCAAAAAATTCGACTTCAACAACAGAGTTGTCAATGCCTGGAACACTTTACCTGACTCAGTAGTTTCTTCCCCAAACCCCAAAAACTTCAACCTCAGATTATCTACCATCGACCTCACCCCATTCCTAAGAGGTCGGTAAGGGGCGTGCATAAGCGCACAATCGTGCCTACAGTTCCTGTCCTAATGTACCCATATATTCATACCTCTTTTACTCTTATTCATGCTTGTACTATTACATATATATTCTATCATGTTTTACTGTTTATACTTTGCTTATAATCATATATGCTTGACAAATAAACAAATACAAATACAAGGATATTGCAAAATCTCCATTCCCACCCCACTCTGGGGCCAGCCAGAGGTGGTATTTGGCGGTTCTCCGAACTACTCAAAATTTCCGCTACCGGTTCTCCAGAACCTGTCAGAACCTGCTGGATTTCACCCCTGAATCTGGGCTTTTTTGTTAGTTAATGGTTGCTTTAATGGGTAACCAGGGCAAGTAATCGTGTAAATGAAGCCTTTTGGTAGGTATTCAATGTTATACTGTAGTGAAGCTGGAGTCAAAGAGTGGAAACCGTTTGTCTGAAATGGTGTAGGTTTCCTGCTTGATCAGGGGGCTGGACTAGAAGGTCTCTGCCAACTCTGTTATTCTGTTATTCTGAGTCATCTACAGCATTGCCATAAAATGTAACACATTGGTTTAAAAAGTAATGGGGATTGCTTCTCAGAGATATCTGCTACGAATGTCGTTTGTTCAATTCATTATTCTCATGGTAGTAGAAGGATGAGTAGAAAGATCATTTTGAGAGGAGATTTGAATTTTTCACTCCTAGCAGAACCATGGCAACCCCCCCCAAAAAAAACCCACTGCTGGGGGAGGGGGATCCAGTTAGTATTTAGATGTCCCCAGAAAAAAAAGCAATTTATTTTTATTGAATCTTTAGTTCATGTTAGAAACTTATCAAGTTGCCTTAAAAGTCTTACAACAAAACTGGAAAGTTTGTGTCTTTCAATACAATAAAAAAATAGAACTGATGAAATAAACTGAAAAAAAGATATTAAATTACCCACTCAAATGCAGAAGAAAAATAACAATAAAATACAAATAAAATGCAAATGCTTGGATATGTATGTTTTGGTTTTTTGCAGCCCAACTGCCCCATGTGTTTTTTTTCTGAAACACTTCCTGGAATGACCGTATGCCTCGGTGAAGTCAAATACAGTTAATTCTTGACTTACAATCGGTCGCTTGGAAATAGCAATAGCTATAGCACTTAGACTTATATACTGTTCCATAGTGTTTTACAACACACTTTGAGCAGTTTACAAATGTCAGCTTATTGCCCCCAACAATCTGGGTCTTCATTTTACCAACCTCAGAAGGATGGAAGACTGAGTCAACCTTGAGCTGGCTAGGATCGAACTCCTGGTTATGGGCAGAGTTTGCCCGCAATACTGCATTCTAATCACTGTGCCCCTATGGCTCCTGTTTGAAGTTAGCAACTGTTTGAAGTTACGACCAACCTGAAAAAGGAGACTTATGGTCTAGATTCAACTTTCGGGCCCACTCCATGGTCACATGACTGAACTTGGGGTTCTTGGCAATATGACTGACTGCATTTATGGGCATTTGCATATCCTGTGATCATGTTTCAAGTTTGCTGTAAACTGGTATTTCTAGTTTTCAGCAGAATCATACCCATAGCAAACCGTTGGTTCACTTAATGACTGCAGTGACCGCTAAACAACTGCCACATTTATTTAACAACCACCACAAAAGAGATCCTAAAATTGGCTTGGTCATAGAACCAATTTGTTTTACGGCCATTGCTACATTATGACCATAATGGACAGGCTCCTTTACAGATGTATGTTGAGGACTATATGTACAGTAGTTGCACAGTTACTCAAAAAATGCAACAAGGAAGTATCTACATGAAGACACACCTTGTTGGGAGAACTCATGGCATTTTTTCGTAGTTAAAAAAGAAAATGCCAAGGCTAAAATGTTCTCATATATTTTGTAAAAGAAATATAATCTCTCGCCTGAATGCAACCAGCAAATGGATATGCAGAAGTTTTATTTAGGCAAAACCTGAAAACTACCCATTTAAAGAGACTTTCAGATGAATTAGAATGACTCAGATTTATGGATCCCTTGTACAGAATAAATCCCACTGACAACAGCATAAACCTTTTTTTTAAAAAAAAATCAGAGTTAGTCTTCCATAAAAAGGATTATGACACCTCATTAAAATGGCTTTCCTAGAACCCCTTATGGATTTTCTGCATAAAAAAGGAAAAGAAATGAACTTGCAATTTATAGTTTTGATGATTAGAGAAGACAAACTACAGAAAGAGGACAGCCATGATGTAATCTTAGAGAGATTATCTTTGTATCTTTTTCTCCCTACTTTTCTTCTTTTTTTTCTTTTTTACCTTCCTCCTACTTTTTCTCCTTTGTACGTTTACCTTTTCCTTTTATTTCCCCCTTCCTCTTTCTCCTTTCTAGTTCTATTTTAGTTTGCATTAATTCTTATTATTGTTAAAACTCTCAATAAAAATTTAAATGTGCGTGGCTTTTCTGATAAGGGAATTTTAAAAGTAGAGTTGGTCAATCCCAAATATGCCTTTATTTTTCAAAAACCGCTGTTCACTGCCTTATTTTTAAGAAGTATGTGGCAACACTGCACCTTTGCAAATACAGGTAGTCCTTGGCTTACAACCATTTGTTTTTAGTCACTCTTCCAAGTTACAACAGAACTGGAAAAAGTGACTGTTTTTCACATTTATAATCATTGCAGCATCCCCTGTGGTTATGTGATCAAAGTTCAGATATACAGTATTTTAAAGTTTGTTGCAAAATCAAAACCAGAAGCACACACAGATGACTGGTTCAGCTGGATTCATAAACTTCTTTATAAAAATAGTAACAGATGAATTTACAATACCATTAACAGAGTTCTTCTTCACGCAGTTACAGACAGCAGAGAACAGTTAGTTCCATTTCAGCAAAGATCAGAGTGGAAGAGTACAGAATAGGCTGAGCCACAGCCAGCCTTAAGCTTAATTTCCAGTTTCGATTCTCTGCACAGACTCAGAAGTGGTTAGCTCCCATTGGCTGACTTAGTTGCTATGCCTATTCATTGGCTAACCTTGTTAACATGGCTCTCCCAGTCATGAATATTCTAACACAGTATAGCAGCTGTCATGTGTTTTTGACAATTGCAGTGTCCCACACTGTCCCAGGGTTATAAAATCAGCTTTTGCAATCTTTTGACAAGCAAAGTCAATGGGGAAGTGAGATTCACTTAACAGCCAGGACACTAACTTAACAACTTCAGTGGTTCACCAAACAACTGTGGCAAGAAAGGTTATAAAATGAGGCAAAACTCACTTAACAACTACAGGTAGTCCTCGACTTATGACCCTAACTGAGCCCAAGCCTTTTGTTGCTCAGTGAGACATTTGTTAATGCCCCATTTTACGACCTTTCTAGCCTCAGCTTTTAAGTGAATCACTGCGAGTTGATAAGTAAGTAACCTGGTTGTTAAGTGAATCTGGCTTCCCCATTGACTTTGCTTGTCAAAAGGTCACCAAAGGGGATCACGTGATCCCAGGACACGGCCACTGTCATAAATATGAACCAGTTGCCAAGCAGCTGAATTTTGATCACATGACCATGGGGATGCTGGAAAGGTCACGACTGTGAAAAACGGTCATAAGTCACTTTTTTCACTGCCGTTGTAACTTTGAACAGTCACAAAATGAACTGTTATAAGTTGAGGATTACCTGTATTTTGCTTAGCGATGGAAATTTTGGGCTCAATTGTGGCTGCAAATTGAAAATGCTCCATCACTGGAGGCTTTTAAGAAGAGACTAGACAGCCACTTGTCTGAAATGGTGATAAGGTCTCCTACTTGAGCAGGGAGTTGGACTAGAAGACCTCCAAGGTCCCTTCCACGTTTCGTGCACATGCATGCACGCTATGTGCGTGCGCCTCTCACGCGATTTTGCTTCTGTGCATGTGCGGAAGCAAAATCTCGAAAGGGTGCGCGTGTGATTTTGGGTTTTTTTGCTTCTGCGCATGCACGGAAGCAAAAAATTGCCAAAATCTCGCCCGCGCGCGCATCCCCTCGCAAGATTTTGCTTCCGCGGAAGCAAAAAAATCCCCAAAAATCTGAAAAAAAGATGGTGATACGTGACGGACCAGTGAAAACGACGGACCGGTGTCGAGCGCAAATTACATCATCGGCCGGCTGCTACCGGTGCGGTAGAGTGGACCGCACCGGTAGGAACCCACCACTGCACCAAGGTCTCTTCAAACTCCATTATTCTGTATTTCTGACTACCTGTAAAATGAGAAGGGACAGGGAAGATATACAACTGATGTTCACATGGTAAGTAACAAAGAGACCAAAGAATATTAGTTTATCACTAAAATAGCATTCACAAATGACGCATTAAAAATAGATTCATCCCCGATTTTAAAATAGATGGAACAATTAAGAAATAGTTCACTGCAGTTATAACTATCTATGACGCTTGAAGATTATTCATCATTCATACTTAATACTGTACAGGTAGCCCTCAACTTATGACCATAATAAAGATCAGAATTTTTGTTGCTTAGCAAGGCAGCTCTTAAGTTAGGTGTGTCTGATTTCTCAACCTTTTTTTGCCATGGTTGTTAAGCAGTTGTTAAGTGAATCACTTAGTCGATAAACTAACCTGGTTCTCTCACTGACTTTGATTACTAGAAACTATCTAGAAGGTCACAAATGGCAATCACATAACCTCGGGATGCCGCAACCATCATAAATGTAAGCTGGTTGCCAAGCACCTGAATTTTGATTACTTGACCTTGAGGAAGCTACAATGGTCACAAGGGTGAGGACCACTCATAAGTCACTTTTTCAGTGCCACTGTAATGTCGAGTAGTTCCTAAACAAATGGTTGTAAGTTGTAAGGGGAATTGGGCATACTAAACTACTTTCTGTTGTTCTGCCCCAGATGAGCAGCTTAAAATGCTCATACTATAGACCTTATGTGGAGCAAAATATGGGCTATCAAATATGTGCTACCAAAATTTGGAATGAAGGTTTCCTTGGTGCTCTCTGAGCTTGGTTGTTTTCTTGCAGACATTTCATTGCCCAAACTTGGAAACATCATCAGTGCTAGTAAAGAGTGGGGTTTTCTCTCAATTTATATTCTAGTGCAGTGATGGCAAACCTTTTTTTCCTTGGGTGCCGAAAGTGGGCACACGTGCGCTTTTGCACATACATGTGTGCCAACACCCATAATTCAATGCCCCCATGTGCCCTGCCCCCTGTGCATGCACGTGTGATCCCCCTGCGCTGCCCCACCCCCGACGCACAACCGCCCTCCCCTGTTTCCCAACTTCTGGTGGGCTTGGTAGGCCCGTTTTTCGCCCTCCCCAGTCTCCAGGAAAGGATACAACAAACCTGTGAGGCAGGTTGGGCTGAGAGAGAGAGAGTGATTGGCCCAACATCACCCAACTGGCTTTCATGGCTAAGGCAAGACTTGAACTCACACTCTTCCGGTTTCTAATCTGGTGCCTTAACCATTAGACAAACTATGATTTGTTGAGGAAACTATGGTGGCCTGATTCACAGTATATAAAGATATAAACCATTGTTTATAAACCCAAACAAATCATCATGGGTGATTTCAGTCTATATTTCACTACATTCGTTGGGTTAAGAGAAGATTGAAGACCAATATCTTTCCACAGAATTTCATAGCAAAACCTTCAGTTAACTACCGATAACAGGATAAACATACAAAATCAAAGATAGGTTCTGATAACATTGGTATCTCATGATTCTTAAATAGTTCCCAGGAGGGAAGTATGACTTTATTTTCCACATCTCTTTTTTTCTGTCCATGAATAAAAAAAAATTGGCAACAGTGTTATGTGGGATGATGTGTTAGTAGAATAGTATTCCAATCCATCATTTTTATTACAGACTTCACAAATTTAGAACATTTGATAAACAGTTACCTTCATGTTGTCTTGAAACAGACTTTGAGTACGATCTCCCATCTGTGCAGCCGATTATTCAAGAATCCTCTTTTTTTTGCTTGTTTTAAATCATCTTACTTTTATTCTTTGACACCTAAATTTTACCAATGCAAGTTCTTTTTTAAAAATGTGACCCTTTTGTCAGTACTATGTTTAAAACTGATTGGGTTACTAATGTATAAATAAACCACTAATCTATGTTTATATAAAAAAGTGGTATTGCTTTAAATTGTAAGCATTGTAGGCTTGCTGATTATTATAAAAGAGAACAGGTTAGCTTGAGTAATTTGTGCGGCTGTGTGCTGTGTGCTTAGTGATTGCTTCTATTCATTGCTCCTGTATCTGGTTACTGAAGACTGAAGACTCTGTGTTTGACTTTGTGTCTGGACGCTACCAAAAGAAGAGGTTCGAGGTTTCTACTACATTGTTTGCTAAAGACTTTATCTACAAAAGATTAATAGCTAAGTGCTAAGAGTTGATTAATAGCTAAGTGCTAAGAGTTTGACTTTGTGTCTGTATATTAAATAGCTGTTGGTTTGCTATTTCAAAAGAAGATAAGTTCAAGAAAGATTCTTCGTGGACTGTTTGTTTTGAAGTTTTACAAGTTTATTTAAGTAAATTATATTGAACACTTTGAAGACTTCTGTTTATTGACTCTATAGCAGTGTTTCCCAACCTTGGCAACTTGAAGATGTCTGGACTTCAACTCCCAGAATTCCCCAGCCAGCATTCGCATTCGCTGGCTGGGGAATTCTGGGAGTTGAAGTCCAGACATCTTCAAGTTGCCAAGGTTGGGAAACACTGCTCTATAGTATCGAATAGCAACGCCACATTCCGTTGCGTATACTCAATTTCATAAAATACATAACCTCAACACCTTTCTTTTTCAAAGTAAGAACGGCTGATTTCACCCAACTTTCAGAAGTATTGTCACAATTCTGAACAGGGAAAGAGGAATAAATTATTGATTTTCTTTTGTTTATCCTTGTTGGAGAAATACTCGGGGGGGGGGGGGGGACAACAGCAGCCTTCTCTGTCACCTGTGTGTCAAGGTTCAGATCTGTTCCTCTTTTCAGCGAGGATATGGATTGAAAGTCTCCAAAGTTTTATGAGGAATCTTCCGTCTTGGTCACACATAGAAGAACATGATAAGGAATGTTCCAAGGTGTAAACCCCTGGGTATGTATGTATGTATGTATGTATGTATGTATGTATGTATGTATGTATGTATGTATGTATTTATTTATTTATTTATTTATTTATTTATTTATTTATTTATTTATTTATTTATTTATTTATTTATTTATTTATTTATTTATTTATTGTTCTTATATGCCGCCCTACTCCCTGGGGACTCAGGGTGGCATACAACATTTGAAGAACCACTAAACAATATAATTTAAAACAATTTAAAATGCATTTTAAAAAGCATACAAAATCTTACATACATGAGGGAGACCAGGATGAAGTTGTCTCAGACCCCCGCCTGCAGGAAGAGCCATGTCTTCATGGCTTTTCGGAAGGCCAGCAAGGTGGGGACAATTTGTATCTCTGGGGGGAGTTGGTTCCAGAAAGCAGGGGCCCCCACAGAGAAGGCCCTCCCCCTAAGCCCCGCCAGCTGACATTGTTTGGTTGACAGGACCTGGAGGAGACCCACTCTGTGGGACCTGACCGGTCGAAGGGAAGTATGAGGTAGAATGCGGTCCCGGAGGTAACCTGGTCCTAAGCCATGTAGGGCTTTAAAGATGATGATCAACATACAAGCAAGTTTAAATAGTCTATTTCACACAAGGCATTTTAAGTGGGGGAGTTGCATTGACTGATCCACTTTTGTTGATTTACCCATTTCTAAGCAAATGGAAAATACTCTAATGGTCAAACTCGATTTCATTGAGGGCCGCATCAGGGTCGTGTTTGACCTCTGGAGAGATGGGGTGTGTGGCCAGGGGGCGGGGGCGGCTCGACATCACTTGTGTCAGGGGTACCTGTGGTGGACGCAATGAAATAGAGTTTGACATCCCTGTCCTAGACCATTAGAGGATTTTCACCTGCGACGGCCTCCTGCAACCCTCTGCCAGTGAAAACGGAGCTCAGGAGGGCTGCCCGCGGCCATCTTGAGCTCCGCGTTTGCTGGCAGAGGCACTGCGGGCCGGTCCTTTGCTGTTTCCAGGGCAGCCCCACAGGCCAGATCTAAGCACCCCACAGGCCGGATCCTTCCCACAGGCCTTGAGTTTGACACCTCTGGTCTAGGAGAATGACCTTGGAAGTCTTTGGCATGTATAACCAGCATGTAAAAGATTTCTCGGTCCACAGAAGGAGGGAGTATGTAAAAAATATTTCAGAAGAGATGCTCTCTAGTTTTCCAGAGAGTACAGATAGTCCTTGACTTATAACCATTCATTTAGTGACTGTTCAAAGTTACAACGGCATTGAAAAAAGTGACTTGTAACCATTTTTTACACTAATGACCAATCCAGCATTGCTGTGGTCATGTGATTAAAATTCAGGCAGTTGGCAACTGGCATGTACTTATTACAGTTGCAGAGTCCAAGGGTCATGTGATCATCTTTTGCAATCTTCTGACAAACAAAGTCAATGGGGAAGCCAGATTTGCTTAATGATTACATGATGCAATTAACAATTGCAGTGATTTACTTAGCAGCAGTATCAAAAAAGATGGGGCACAACTCACTTAACAACTGTCTTGCTTAGCAACATAAATTTTGGACTCAATTGTGGTCATAAGTTGAGGAGTACCTGTAAAAGAAAAGGAAGGGATAAATATTTTCAATCTTACAGCATTTTGTTAATGTAATCTTACAATAAAGATAGAAGTAATGCTTCTTGTCTGGACACTAACAAATTCTCCGAAATGTTACCTCTGCACATGCATATTATAATAATAGTGATATTTCCATAGTAGCCTACTATAAGATTTGTCCCATTATCTATAGCAGCTCTTCTGGACTGTGATGTGTAGTTCCACTGGACATGATATTGTCCTTGCACCCACATAACCATGGTGATCATTAGTTATCTGTTGTGTGCTGTGCTCATTTTGGATTCTAATCATGAAAACTGTGTAGCTAGGGTCAAAACATCTTTGTTGTGGCCTGCCAGCTGCCAGCAGAGCTGGTGGAAGATTCAGACGATGAGGAGGTTGGGGAGGAACTTGGGCCAGTTCTGGAGTCTGGGGAAGGCTGTGATGGATGCTCTGTGTTGGACGCAGAGATAGAGCCAGGGCCGTCCGACATTTCTCAACCACCAAAGAGGCAGCTGCCTTTGGAGGCTGATATGAGTAAGGAGGAAGAACAGCTGGGGCCTGTTCCAGATGCATGTATGCGCAGAGCACTTAGGAGAGGTGAACAACGGAGGACAAGGAGTCGACTCGGGATGCAAAGCACAAGTGAACGCTGAATGGCCCCTCCATGGCTGGGGAATAAATAGAAGGAAAGGGGAGTGGTTGTCATAATAGACAACAGTTCGTATTTCTGAAGATTTTGCTCATTTGTTTCATGTCACAAAGACTGCTTGCCAGAACTTAATTTTCAGCCTTTTGGCTGGGAGCAAGGCCAGGAACTGATAAGGTCTGTTGCTGCAGTTAACTCCTTGCAGGACTCTTGCTTGGAATTTTTTGTGGGTGAATGCCATTAATTCACAAGAGGTAAATAAAGAGGGCATTTTTGTGACCAGGAGTCTGTTTCTTGCTTCTGCTAAGGCTGGGTCAAAACAATCTTTTGTAGGACTAAATTCTTCATGTAAAAGGAATTCTTCAAATTCCTCTTGGTCCATCCATCTCTTATACCTCATAATCATGTGCAGTAGAATCAGAAGGACTAAATTTGCTTAAAATGCTTCTCCCCACCCACCCTGCACAAAGGCTCTCTTCTCCCCTTACTTTCCTAAAAAGAAGAGCTTCATTTTCCCTCTTTTGTTTTTTCTTTTACCTGTTTTGGTCTTTTCCTAACACCGCATGCTGTGTATCTGTTCACACCTCTGCTGCCGAAGGAAGAAGGATCAGTTCCTTGTGTTTTCTGTTTGGGATCTTTTCGGCTTATGAATCACTCCTTCCTGGTCAGCTGACTGTTTTATTTTTTGTGTGCTTATTTTGTTTATTGTTTTTCTTCATTAAACATCCTAATATTTTAATACAGATCTACACCTGTTTTTAAAACATTATTATTTTTCATTTATGCACAATAAATCATATACAGTATTTACAAAGTCTCATATCTTTATTTTCATTTTCATCTCACGTTGTCGTACAACCTTTCCTCTTTTTCTTAGTCCAGTTGTACCATTTAGTCCAGCTGACTGTTTTATTATTGTAATTCAATTGTATCTGGCTATCCAAGAAATGTATATCAATATTGGACCCTGGGCTGTTTTAAGGAGAAGTGAGAAATTCTGATCTCACTTCCTCATGAGTTTATTTATTTATTTATTTATTTATTTATTTATTTATTTATTTATTTATTTATTTATTTATTTATTTATTTATTTATTTATTTATTTATTTATTCACACTTCTATGCCGCCCAACTCCCGAAGGACTCTGCCTTTACCAGTAGCTGAAGGTCTAATGCTTTAAATCTTTTTTAAAAAAAAATATTGCCTAAAGTAAAATCTCCTCCACTTGAAGACTAACTCCTGAAGGGATTTCAAATTATTTTTAAGATCAAAGTGTTGGGAGATCAAATTGCTCTGGTGATACCAAACAATCATTGGACATCAATGGGCCTAAGAGGATACAAATGAAAGGAAATTAATGTGAACCAAAGGGAAAGCTTGCTATTGCCTTCTAGTGTTTGGTCATTTCTGTTGAAAAGGGAAAGGCAAAACCACATTTTTGTGTAATTCTACACAGCCAACAGCAAAGTGCTGCTCCTAATAGTTCATGAGATAATAAAAGCAATAGAGCAACAGGCTTACAGTTTACAATGTAGAGGCATTATTTGCATACTGTCCCCAACAATCTAGGTCCTCATTTTATTGACCTCGGAAGGATGGAAACAGAGGTGGGATTCAGCAGGTTCTGTCCAGTTCTGGAGAACCGGTAGCAGAAATTTGGAGAACCGGTAAATACGACCTCTGACTGGCCCCACCCCCATCTATTCTCTGTCTCCTGAGTCCCAGCTGATCAGGAGGAAATGGAGATTTTGCAGTAACCTTCCCCTGGAGTGGGGTGGGAATGGAGATTTTACAGTATCCTTCCCCTGGAGTGGGGTGGGAATGGAGATTTTACAGTATCCTTCCCCTACCATGCCCACCAAGCCACGCCCACCAAGCCACGCCATGCCCACCAAGCCACACCCACAGAACCGGTAGTAAAAAAAATGAATCCCACCACTGGATGAAAAGCTGAATCAACCTTGAGCTCCATCAGGATTGAACTCCAGGCTGTGGGCAGAGTTTGCCTGCAATACTGCACTTTAACCACTGCTCCACCAGAGCTCCAGTATACAGTAATACAGTGTTGGAAGAAAAATCCATCTGGTTCAGTTCCAAGCCGGGGGAAAGAGATTGGAAACATGGAGGCTGATTGGAAAGATGGTTTATTGATGAAGCAGAACCACATGTGATTCTGGGCAGCTGACAAAATGGAGTTGAGAGTGGGTGGATTTTTATACCTTCTTTGGACTTTGCATTTGAGCTTCCTGTGCAAGAACATGTCCTTTAATATTCTATTGGCAGTTGTCAGATTCCTATGGGGTCATGTAGGGATTATGTAGGGGTCATAGCTGGCTCTATAGACAAAAGAGGAAATGTGAATCCTAAGTGCTTGACTGAGCTAATTTGGTCAACCTTTGGCTTATTGTTTATCAGTTCCAAGGTTTCTGTGACTTTGAAGTTTGGACTGCTCTGAGATGGTGCAATGAAGGGGCTTGTGTTCTGAAAGGGTGTTGGGCAATTCCTATTGTGGCTAATGACTTTCGTCCTGTGTTGGATCTTGGGTGAGGGGCTGGTTCTAATCCTATCACTCTGCCATTGTTAACTGTCAAACTTTGCTGCAAGCAATTCCGAAATATTTATTTATTTTATTTTATTTTATTATTTTATTTTATTTTATTTTATTTTATTATTTTATTTTATTTTATTTTATTTTATTTTATTTTATTTTATTTTATTTTATTTTATTTTATTTTATTTTATTTTATTTATTTTATTTTATTTTATTTTATTTTATTTTATTTTATTTTATTATTTTATTATTTTATTATTTTATTATTTTATTATTTTATTTTTGTTTGTTTGTTTGTTTGTTTATTTGTTTATTTATTTATTTATTTATTTATTTATTTATTTATTTATTTATTTATTTATTTATTTATTTATTTATTTATTTATTTATTTATTTATTATTGAGATTTATATACCGCCTCACAGGGCAAGCACTCTCTAAGCGGTTTATACCAGTAAGCAATGTATAGTTATATTGCCCCCAACAATCTGGGTCCTCATTTTACCTACCTCGGAAGGATGGAAGGCTGAGCCGGTGAGATTTGAACCGCTGACCTGCGGATCACAGTCAGCTAAAGTGGCCTGCAGTACTGCCTCTAACCGCTGCACCACCTCGGCTCTTACAGAAATATCCTGTCTTGAATGGATTTCTGCCTGCACTATTTTCTTTGCTTATGAATAAAACCATCTAGATAGTTGGTTTCTTCTTTCAATAAGCTCCTCTATCTCTTAAGTGCTGACATCTACTGTGGGCTATTAAGAAAAAAGTGGGGGCTGCTTTCTGCCTCTAAAAAAAAGCATGTTTCTCCATTTCTCCCTTTGGGGAAATATAATATCCTGCCTTTTTAATATCCCTCAAAATATTTCATTCTTCTAGGGGGGGGGGGGCTTCCCACAACAGTATTCTTATTTTAGGAAGTAAAGAAGGATATTTGCATCCCCTTAAGCTTCTCTGTTTTTTCCCCTTCCCTAAAGATGATTTCATAGCTTGCTGTTGTGAGGACAAACCAGCATGGGCTGATATAGCTTTGTTTGTTTCCTTTCATTTCCCTCCATCCTACTTTCCTAAAATTTCAGGGAAATCAAAAGGAATAAGTGGGAGGAGGAAACCTCCAAACAGACAGTGATATGGAAACTTAATTAAAACAAAGCCTTATTTCTCCGCTCCTCGTTAAGTATTCAAATACAACAATACAGAAGTCCCAGGGAAGGAAAAGATTGTTCTTTTCTAAACATTCAGCCTTTGTGTCCAGAAATAACCCACACGAACAAAACAAAGTGACTCAGACTGCAGCAGGGAGGGACGCCTGAAATCTGTAAAAGCCTTCTTTGATTTGGTGCTTTTCTGCAAGCAAGGCTCTGGTCAGCTTTTAGCAAATGGAAGTGACCAGGCAGATTGGCCAAAGCAGCGTAATGATTAAACTGACAAAACTTCGGAAAATGAAACATGGAAAGATGGCGAAGGCCAGATTAAAAAAGAAAATAAAAACTCTCAGCTTTAAAACAGGTCAGTGCAACTATTGATACACCAAACCAAGCATGATCTGCTAGTCATGTGGGTTACTCACTTACTTTTCAAGCCAAGTGGAAACTTTAAAAAAAAAATCACTATGACCAGTGGTGGGATTCAAGTAATTTAACAACCACTTCTTCCTAGTGACTGGGTGGGTGGGTGTGGCTGGGTGGGGGGGTCATTTGACTGAGTGGGCGTGGCCAACTCAACATCACTCACAGCAAGGTGGGGCGGCGCAGGAGGGCCGATGCTGCAGAGACAGGGCGATTTCCTATGTACCGTTCTGAGCCCCTTTCCCCCCTCCTTAAAGCCCATCTAAAGATCGCGACTGCCTGCTGAGCCTGCCTGGCGCATGCTGGCAAAAGGAGGCTAGAGGGAAAGAAAAGAGAAGGGCCAATGGAAACACCCCATTTTCTGCCTCCATTGGGCTGTCTGTGCCATGCTGGATCGGGATGGGGAGGTGTGGGGGGAAAGCAAAAAGCCCACTCGGTTTGTATTCACCAGCATGACGGCGGATCTCTCTTCCAGCTCGCCAGTTCGGGCATTGGGAGCTTGAGAGGTAGATTGTGCGCCCTGAAGTCCATCTGCTGCTCCTCCAAGTCCAAATCTGGCTGCAGCCAACCATTGGCCAATTTTCTTCCAGAGCTCATGTGGGGAAACCAGGAGCGGCAGCATATTGCATGCTTTTCACTCCAAGCAGCCCTGGCTGGAAAATGCATGGCTGGGGCGGAGCGGTCCTCCTTAACAAGCTCCAAACCATTGCTGCTGCTCCGAGCCCAGCTCTGGCTGCAGAGGCCACCAGCGGGCTTGTTAAGACATGTAATATGGTGCCGCCAGCCAGTGGTGCGATTAGCTGGTTCTCCGAACGGCACAAAAATTAAACAACCAGTTCGCCCGAACCGGTCCGAACCAGCTGAATACCACCTCTGACTATGACTTGAGGTCAGAAATGACCCTTTCCTGTGTAGAAAGTTATCACCCACCCCTCTCCCAGAAGAATGAAATATTTTGAGAAATTTTAAAAAATATTAAAATATTATATTAAAAATATTATATTTCCCTGGATGAGAAATGGAGAAACGTTTTTTAGAGGGAGAAAGTAGCCCTCATCTTTCTTAATAGCCCACAGCAGATATCAGATATTTGATGTAAACTACATCACATATCGGATTGGGCCATTTAAGAGATAAAGAGATAGATAACTCTATTCATAGGCAAATAGCAATAGCAATAGCAATAGCACTTAGACTTATATACCACTTCATAGAGCTTTACAGCCCTCTCTAAGTGGTTTACAGAGTTCAGCATATTGCCCCCAACAATCTGGGTCCTCATTTTACCCACCTCAGAAGGATGGAAGGCTGAGTCAACCTTGAGCCGGTGAGATTTGAACAGCTGAACTGCTGAACTAGCAGTAGCCTGCGGTGCTGCATTTAACCACTGCACCATCTCGGCTCCAAAGCAAATACTGCAGGCAGAAATCCATTCATGACAGGATATTTTGAAATTCCCTGCAGCAAGGTCTGAACAAAGGTAGGATTAGCCCTCAGCCACAATAGGAATTGCCCAACATCCTTTCAGAACACAATCCCCTTCAAGGCATCATCTCAGTTGCACCACCCCCAGCAAACTTCAACCAAACCTGGGAGCTCAGACAACCTATAGAGCCAGCTATGACCCCTACATAACCCCTACAACATCCTATAGAATACATGTTCTTGCACAGAACAGGAAGCTCAAGTGCAAAGCCCAAGAGAAGGTATAAAAAAAACCCCACTCTCAACTCCATATGGTCAGCTGCCCAGAAGCCATGTGATTCTGCTTTAAACCATCTTTCCAATCAGCCTCCATGTTTCCAGTGTTTTTCTCCCAACTTGGAACTGAACCAGATGGATATTTCTTCCCACACCTGTTATTTAAAAAACAAATTTAAAGCTCTCTATTACAGATAAACCAAACCCAGTTTATTGGGCATAATGCTACATAATAATATACATGTAGTCCTTGGCTTACAACTACTTGTTTAGGGACCATTTGAAGTCACAACAGAACTGAAAAGGTGTCTTATGGACCAGTCCTTGCACTTATGTCTGTCACAGCCTCAAAATTCACGTGATCAAAATTTGGGTACTTGGCAACTGGCATGTATTAATGATGTTTGCAACATCCTGAGGTCATGTGAACAATATAGAGCCATGGTGGTGCAGTGGTTAGAATGCAGTACTGCAGGCTAACTCACTGCTCACTCCAGGAGTTCGATTCTGAGCAGCTCAAGGTTGACTCAACCTTCCATCCATCCAAGATCGGTAAAATGAGGACCCAGATTATTGGGGATAATATGCTCACTCTGTAAACCGCTTGGAAAGGGCTGTAAAGCACTATAAAGCAGTATATAAGTCTAAGGGCTATTGCTATTTATAACCTTCTCAGCCATCTTCTGGCAAGCAAATTCAATGGGGGGGGGATCAAGATTCAGTTAATGACCATGTGATTCATTTAACAATGGCAGTGTTTTGCTTAACAACTATGGCAAAAAGATTTAACATTGGGTTGCCTCTCTTAGCAACCATCTTGCTTGGCAACGGACATTCTGGTTGCAATTGTGATCATAAGTTAAGGACTATCTGTAAACTTCTTCAATGAAAAGGCCAATGAAAGTAAAAATTGGGAGTAAAAAATTACTCGCAATATCTAGGCTGTAATTATTAACAAGTTTATAATCTGATTTAAAGTGTTTTTGCAGTGTTCTATCACTATATGACTAAATGCAATTTTTTTGCATTTATTTTTAAATGATCAGGGTTATTAAGCAATGTTAGTTATGAGACTTTTTAGAATAGAATAGAATAACAGAGTTGGAAGGGACCTTGGAAGTCTTCTAGTCCAACCCCTATTTATTTATTATTTATTTATTTATTATTAGGTTCTTCTATGCCGCCCTACTCCCTAAGGACTCAGGGCGGTGTACAACATTTTAAGAGAACACTAAACAGTAAACTTAATTTAAAAACAGTTTTAAAAAGTTAAAAAGAGTTTAAAAAGAACGTTCAACAACATACATACAGGGGGAGATCTCGGATATAAACTTATCTCAAACCCCTGCCTGCAGGAAGAGCCATGTCTTGATGGCTTTCTGGAAGGCCAGCAGGGTGGGGATAATTCGGATCTCTGGGGGAAGTTGGTTCCAGAGCACGGTCCAACCCCTATCAGCGCAGGCAGACACTGCATCAATAAAGTTCTAACCAAAAAAAGAGTTTTACTGAAAAGCATACATAAAAATCACATCAGCATTATTTATTGATGGTGGAGAGAAAGAACAAAATGTATAGCTACAATAAAAGAATGGAATAATGGAAAATAGCAATGCATTTGTTTCCCCTTAGAAATGGCTGCTAAGAATTTCAAAATCCACGAAGAAATGCATGTAAAACCATACTAGATCTGCCAGTGAAGCATTTTATGACACATGTCCTATTTTATTGGCCTTTTCATTGAAGAACCTTGAACACCCTTTCAGCACTATTAAATTCATGGTTATTTGGGAAGATGATTAAAAAGGTCAAAGAGTCAGCTCGCCAACAGTTGACGGTTTTAAAACTATATGTGAATGAGAGAAATTATTAATCCCCATGGACACAATTTACACTAATAGATCAATTAAGATGAAGTTACTGAAATAATTTTATAGAGTTAACATTAATGTAGTTGGCAAATCGTCCAAAGTTTCCTGCCCTGGACAAATAAAGTACAGAAAAATTCTGAATTATCTTCAGAGAATTTAGTGAATAACATTGTAAATTCCAAGGACTTTGTTTGTTTTCCATTATAAGGCCCTTCATAACTTTTCATTAAATAAGTGTCTTAACTCTATCAAAGATTTTAGGGGAAACATTAGTGCCCCATGGAAAAAGCATTGTTATTATGTAGCAATAGCAATAGCACTTAGACTTATATACCGCTTTACAGTGCTTTACAGCCCTTTCTAAGTGGTTTACAAAATCAGCATATGGCTCCCAACAATCTGGGTCCTCATTTTACCCACTTTGGAAGGATGGAAGGCTGAGTCAACCTTGAGCCTGGTGAGATTTGAACTGCCAAATTGCAGTCAGCCGGCAGTCAGCAAAAGTAGCCTGCAGTACTGCATTTTAACCACTGTGACACCGTGGCTCAGTGTACAACAATACAATTATATATACACAACTTTGTGAAATCACAGCAGTCAGGTTTTTGGCTGGTGTTGGCCTTTATATACATCAAGTTCTTCCCAAGAACCTAAGGTATTATAATCAATATAGTGTCAATCCTGAAGCTGACCTGGCCGAAGCCATCTTGAAGCTTTAGTGCTGCCACACTGGAGCTGAGAGATAGGGAGGGGTGTCAGAGTAATGATGATTTAATAGCTGACCAGCTGATGTAAGGCTGTAAACTGAAATGCTAATGCAATGAGAATGAGTAAGCAGGGTTACTGCTGCTTTAAGAAGCTGTCTATATAAGGGAGGCCATGTGAAGGCATCTCCCTCTCCTTGTGTATCTCTCTCCTCATCGTGTTGTAGTTCTCCATGTAGAGTTGAGGATTGATTGATTGCCTGATATGTGCCTACCACGTGTATGTGTGTATATAGAAGTCTTGTATATAAACCACTGTTTGTAAGACAAACCTCTGTGTACTGTATTTTGCTCCTGGGTTGTCTCAAAATAGTAGTCACGCTGTGCACACTCTGACAAGGGGGATTAGAGATAGCTGGGGTTGTGTAGTCAAAATAAAATACTTTCTCTTGGGAACCAAGGACATTCTCACACCTGGCTAGAGGAAGGAGGAGTGATGTCAACAGGCAACCAGACAGTGCCTTGATTGGACCACGTGACTGATTGTTTGGGGTTGAGGGAAAATTTTTACTTTTAATTAGGTGAAAACCACGGGAACCTTCTGAGTCGGTTTTCACCAGATCTGTGCCAATATCATATATCCAATAAAGCTATTCTGTGAGGAATCCACCTGTCTCAGAATTTTGCTTGCTATGGATCTATTACATGGAACCCTGACATATAGTATATGTGTGCATCCAAGCAGTGTGGCCATATATATTTGACAAATGGGCATCTTTTCAATATGCAGAATTTCTATGTCATCCAGGTTTTTTTTGGTACGGTATCTAGTGTGCCAGTAACCACTGGGATTGCCATGGCCATAATCTTTCAATTTTGATTTAACAGAATAACAGAATTGGAAGGGATCTTGGAGGTCCTCTACTCCCCCTGCTCAAGAAGGAGACCCTATACCATTCCAGACAAGTAGCTGTCCAGTTTCTTCTTAAAAGCCTTCAGTGATGGAGCATCCACAACTTCTGAA
This sequence comes from Diadophis punctatus similis, assembly GCA_023053685.1. Classification (NCBI taxonomy): domain Eukaryota; kingdom Metazoa; phylum Chordata; class Lepidosauria; order Squamata; family Dipsadidae; genus Diadophis; species Diadophis punctatus. Next base: position 69,946,977 of record JALIGW010000005.1, read on the forward strand.
AGCAAGCCGTTCCATTGGTTTATTGTTCTGACTGTCAAGAAACTTCTCCTTAGTTCTAGGTTGCTTCTCTCCTTGATTAGTTTCCATCCATTACTTCTTGTGTTGCCTTCTGGTGCTTTGGAAAATAGGTTGACCCCCTCTTCTTTGTGGCAGTCTCTCAAATATTGGGACATTGCTATCACAATGTTCAAACTTTGATATTTTGTGACCTCCAATTCTTTGTTTTCCATTCTACTATCCCCTGGTATTGCCACATTAATTATCCATACTTCCCCCACCCGCCCCTTTTCAACCAGTTAAATCTGGTGTGTTATGAACCAAAATGTTATCAATATGCATTTGAACATCTAAGAATATTTTATTCTGGTGACTATCAACTATTTTTTCAATTCTATGTTCCCATCAAAAAATTTTTTTATTACAGGTGCATGATAATTTTTATAGAAGTTCCAGTGAATCATTTTGGTGACTTGTGTTATTGACAGAGTGAGAATTAATCTCACAGAGGCAATGTTTGATCTTTTCCCGGAATTCTGACGTTAGAAATGAAACCGCAGTTTAAAGATTCTAATTAAAATATTTATTTCGGTACAAAAACAATAAATTCTAATTAACTACATGACTGATACAAAATGTAGGACTTCCCTCAATGGAAGCCAGAGCAAGAAGGATAGAACGGAGAATGGAATGCACACATGCGTACAAGAACATATCAATCACGTGCTTAGGAATAAACCATTATATTGAATAGGGATGCATCTCCCTGCATATACATGTAACAGGCAATAAATCACACATTGACAGTTATGTCATTGTTGATAATCAGTTTATGCAATCTTCTTGCATGAGCTGCTTATATGAGCCACTGTTTCTTCTGCTTCTTTATACAATCTGCACTAGGTAGCTTTGCCAGCATTTAGTATGGTATTAATTCCAGCATTCCCACTAATTCCACGCAAATGACAACCTGAACTCAGTTTCGGCAGGAGGACATCATGCAAGATGGCTACAATGAGGCCACCATGGTAATTTAGATAGAACAGAAAACAGTTTGCTTTCATAACACATTATAAGTTCTGTAGCTGTATTTATTAAAGTGGAACATATAACAAGACATCTTTGAAGATGGCCTGCACTTCTGAAAAACTGGGTCAGTTACCATGACAATAAATGTAGCATAAGACTGGAAAATGATGACAAGGACAAGCTTCAATCTACACAGAACTTTTGATCTTACAGTAGTTGGGATAAAATGGATCATTTAAAACCTAAAAAATTACACTTAGAAGTATATAATTTTTGCTAAGGCATTCCCAGACAGACAACCAGATGGAACATCCTACAACAATATGAAATACATCTTCGAAAATCTTCTGTATTAATCACTTCTTTGTGCAGTGGGCCACTTGTGCTGTAAGAGGAAGCAGGCAGACTGAAAAGAGTCTGGAATAACTTTTCTTTTCATGCCACATTACTGTCTCTTAAGGGTTTCGGATACAATCGCAAGAAGATGACCAAAAATGTATTGTGAGAAATCTGCTTTTCCTCCAGGTTTGTTAGGAAATGGAATTGCAATCCCATGTTTACATAATGTTCTTTTATGATGGTGTTACAAAAGTAAACCTGGAGGGAGTTGCTAGTAGAGCCAAATCATTACAATGTTGCCAGGAGTGGGTTCTAACTTACCTCACTGCTGGTTCACTTCCTCCCGCGCTGCGTGGCCGCACCACGTGGGCACGTGCATGTGCGGTGCTGAAAAATCTGAAAAAAATAAAAGAAAAGAAAAAGCCAAAAACAAGATGGCGACCGCATGCACAGTGCCAGAAACTCGGCTTCTGCACATGCTCAGAAAAAAAAATTCAAAAAAAATTCAAAAAAAAAATTCAAAAAAAGATGGCGGCGCCCACGGACCGGCACCAACCGAACTGGTTCCATGACATCATCGTGTTGTCACCAGCGGGTCACTACCGGTTCAGGTGAACCGGTCTGAATCGGGAGGAACCCGCCTCTGAATGTTGCATGATCCAGTCTGGGTCAGTCACTGGGACCAGAGGCTTAGTCTTCCAAGCTTTCAGACTCATGCTGAAGCCCATCCTCAGGGAACAGCTCTCTAGCAATTTGTGTGCTTTGGGCTATTCTGTGTGTGGTATTTATATGGTACCTTTTGTGTGTGGTTTTTTTTTTAGATGTTGACTGGGGTGTTGATGGCTGGCTATTATATTATTGGCTTTGTTATTTCCTTCTGCTGCCAAGCCCTCGCCTCCTAAGTACTTTATAAGCTGGTGGTAAATCAGCACTGATGAGTTGCTATTGACTGATGAGGGGTCTGTTTCCCAGGCTTCAATCACTGTTTTTGTGCCTGCTTGTCCAACAATCTTAATAGCTGCAAAATTGAATGCATGTCCTTGTTTATAGTTTATCTCTTCATCTGATCAATCGCTTGTGTGACTTGAAGGTCTTGACTTACAATGTGCGACTTGAAGGGTTGTTTTACGCTTGTGTGACTTGAAGTTCTTGACTTACAATGTGCGACTTGAAAGGTTGTTTTACTGTATCCCATCGTAGGTTGAAAAAAAAAAGGCAAGAGAGTCCCAGTCAAAACTAATTATTCTAATCGACCCCAACAAATAGGATATCTGTTTAGTTATCATATGACAAGAAGATTGGGAAGTCAGACATGGCTGGGTTGTGCATGTAGCTTGGTTGAATCTAAATATATTCATTCCTTAAAATTGGAGGGGGGCCTGCTTTTAAATCTTCGTTTAGACATCAATTCTCTGTCTGACTGTCTGATCTACCTGTTTCTTTCTTCTTCCCTTCTGTGCTGTTTCCAAAGTTCTCACAATTTTGCCCATTTTTTTTCTGATGTCCACTTAACCTTCATCATCTCCTTAAGGATTTCTAATGTAAACAGATATTGTTGAGCTGCAATTTCCAGCAATCCAGCTTGGACCTGTGTTCAAGAACAGTGGGAAAACTACACATTCCTCTTCTACTTGTCCTCAATATCTTTCTCAACCTGTTCATCCCTTCTAATGTCTCTTCCTTAATTTCATTTATTCAGATTTTTCTTTTGTATTTTCCTTCAAATCTTATATATATAGGATTTGAACCTGGGCAGCCTGCCTGTAAGGCAAAAAGGAAGCAATATGCTCCCTCCCATATTTGGGTATACCAGGGTGATTCGACAGAAAAAAAATATAACCCTTACCTGGTACAAGCTGATACAGGAGGAGAGCCTGTGGCTTAGAGGTTAAAACTACTGCCTTACAGGCAGGCTTCCCAGGTTCAAATACCAGTAAGGGTATGGCTAGCTGTTGAGAGCTAAATAGCTTGAAATAGATCTATACTAGTCTCCCTTCATTTTCATTATCAGTAAAAAAAAATGTGTTACACATAGAGAAAATAGTTTGTCATCTATAGCAACTGCCTGGATGGCCTCTGGAGGGGCTGAAAGGCAAAAAGGAAGCAGTATGCTCCCTCCCATATTTGGGTATACCAGGGTGATTCGACAATTACCTCTTTTGCTCTTTTCAATCCTCTTGCATTTATTGTTCTAATTTCTTTTTCATCTAGTTTTAATTTTTCTTTGATGTCTGAGCTTTGTCCTCTTCAGAAATGAAATGCACATGTGTAAGATGGAAGATATCTGCTTGGTAATAGTACTTTTGAACATGTTTTTAGAGCAATAGTTCATTTGAATATAAATCATCACTGTTAGATGGCCACCAAAAAAGTGAACATTAAGTTAGACTGCACAAATATATACAGTACTTTCCCATAAATATATGCTTTCTATTCCTCAAGAAATCACTCCATCTCAATCCCCTCTCAAGAATCATGTCAAGTTGTGGGCACCACACTTTGTGAAGAATCTGGATGAACTGAAACAGATTTACAGAAGGCTATCAGGAATGTTCAGGAAATTAATAACTAAGTCCTATTGATGATGATGATGAAGATGATGATGAAGTCCAGAATGATGATGATGATGATGGCAATAATGAACTCGCACTTTATGTTTATGAACTCACACTTGGATGCGATTTCCCGGAGTTTAGCCACAAAGTCGTTGATGGATTCGCCTTCGTGTTGGCGCCGATGGTAAAACTCATTTCTGCTGACCATCAGAGGGGCTGAGGGCTCGTAGCATTCTTTTAGCGTGGTTTGTAGGGTTGTCCAAGAGATGGACTCAATGTCTGTTGGTGCCACCAGGGTCTGTGCCATCTTGTATATTTGTGGCCCACAGTAGGTGAGGAAGAGAGCCCTCTTCCTGTTGTCTGGTAGATCCTGGAAGTTGTTTGCCTCCAGCATCATGTGGAAACAAGACATGTAGGTTCACCATTCTTTTGTCTTTGGATCAAAGAAGGCTGGAGCTGGAGATGTTTGTGTAGTCATCCTCTAGTTTGGCCGGAGCAGGTCAGTGCTTGCTTCTAAGATGGCCGCGGATGCCACAAGGTGCCTTTGTCCTGTAGTCTTCTTCAACCACCTTTGTCGCCAGTGTTAGATTTGTTGAAGAGGCGAATCACAAGAACAGTTCAGCACCTTTATTGTCTATTAGCTAGAACTAATACGGACTGCTGGCAGGTTGCAGGGAAGCCGCTTTTAAGGGCTTCCCTGAAACCTGCTAGCCACTGACAGCAGTTTATTTCTCCCGCTGCTATATTAGCCAATCAGATGTGGCTATGCAAATTCATACTCCGTATATCAGTACTTAACAGATTCATTAGGAAAAAAATATATTCAGGAATGCAGAACTGGAAGAGATTCAGAAATATTGTAAAAGTGGAAGACCCAGAAACAATAATAGAACAATAGAAGAAACTCAGATAACAACAGTTAGAAATATAGAGGAAACAACTGATACCAACTATAGATATGATAACTTAGAAGAAGTAATAACAACAAAACCAGAATAGGCCTGCACTGAAACAACCTATGAATTGAACTTGTGAAACGAAAATATTGAAAGAGAAAATTATAGTGTATGCAGAACACAAGTAGAAAGAAACAGAATGCCAGTGTTGAAAGTCATATTCCCCAAAGACCTGGCATTACAATGAAGGATGTGAATAAGATGCTTGCAAGGATTAAAATAACATCTATCAAATTGATCAATCAAGCTTCCCTACAGTATAGCAGTGATGATTACAGAAGAACTGAGTATCAAAATTAGAAAAGCAAAAGCAAAACACAGTCAAGCCGAAAGTGGAATATGAAACTGGAAACGAACATAGAGAATTTAAGATCACAAACGGATAATTTAAAGAATATGAAACAGCAGAAATTTAAGAATGTTAAGGATGAAGACAAACCTAATTTAAAAATATTGGCTTATCACCAAAAAGATTGAAGACACTTTGGAAATCACAAAGGAACAGTTAACAACAATAGCTGGGAAAATTGAATTTATGAAGTACAAATCATCAACTTCTGATTGATAAAATGGTTTTGGAGAATTGCATAAAGGGAAAAAACCATTTACACATGGTCTCAATTAATTATAAAAAGTGTTTGATTCATGACCACACAGTAGGGTCATGGAATGTTTGGAAACAACTGATGTTATAAAAAGCATTAAAATGTTTATAGAAAAAATAATGACGCAGTTGAAGACAGAGTTGGTATTTGGAAATGAAAAATACGGGGTTGTCAACATTAGGAGAAGCATCTTCCAGGGTGACTCATTATCACCCCTATTACTTGTCATAAAATCTCACATTTGCTTTATGTGCATGATTGGAAGCTTTATGGAAAATCAGAAATCAAAATCCAGTCGCTGAAAAACACTGTCAGCATTTTTAGCTGAGATACAGCAATGGAATTTGGCCTGGAGAAATGTGTTCCAATAGCATTAAATCGGGATTGAAATGCCAAATGGCCAAACCATCAGGATGAAGCCTACAAGTATCCAAGCATTATACAGTGGGATAACAACAAGCAACAACAAGCATGGACAAGTTAAAAATGTGATTCGTATGGAATACATCCAAGGGTGAGAAAAATGCTAAAGACAAAATTGAACAGTGGAAATACTATCAAAGTCATCAATACCTGAGCCAAACCTGTGATATAATACACTGCTGGAATTATTAACTGGACAGTTTGGACTGAAAAACAAGAAAAATGATGACTATTTATCATGCATTACATCCCCATTTGTGATATTGATAGATTATATCTTCCTGGCAGAAATGAAAGCAGAGGTTTACTTCAAATCAAACAAATTGTTGAAGAAAAGCATGCATTGGCTGATAATGCAAAAGAATATATTTGAATATTAGTAGCTCAGGTTGGTAGTTAGGCTGTTGTTCTGAGCTACGAGTTTGGAAATTTGGTTGCAAATGTTGCAACCAAATTGCCAAGCTCGGAGCTCAGAACGAAAGCCTAAATGCAAAAGAATAAATATTGATTAATTGAAAACTGGAACTTTTTGAATGTACAGGATACAAAACAGGTATATTGAAATAATGTAATAAAAACACAAACAACATTTATTTTATTTATTTATTTATTAGTGAGACTTATATACCGCCTCACAGTGCAAGCACTCTCTAAGCGGTTCACACCAGTAAGCAATGTATATTTACATTGCCCCCAACAATCTGGGTCCTCATTTTACCTATCTTGGAAGGATGGAAGGCTGAGTCAACCTTGAGCCGGTGAGATTTGAACCGCTGCCCTGCGGATCACAGTCAGCTAAAGTGGCCTACAGTACCCCACTCTAACTGCTGCGCCACTTCGGCTCTTAAAAAGAGGGCACATTAAACTACAAAGTTCCGGGATTACCACTTCCCACAATTCTTACATTGAGAAAAACTCAGACATGTCCAAATTATGAAATTTGTGATTTGCACCCCGCATAATTTCTTGCAGACGCACAGGAAAACTCACATAATTTCTTGCAGATGCACAGGAAAACATGCTGGCAAGGAAAAGCATTACATGGTTGGTTTTTATAAAAGATTGAAGGCAAAGTGGAAAAAGATCAAACCTAACAATGGCTTACAACTGAAACAATAATAAAAAAGAAACTGAAGGCTTGAATTTAGCTGCTCAAGAGCAAGCTATTCAAACTAATGCAATCAAGGCCAGAATTGGAAAAAACATCATCAAATGATTCAGTGTGCAGATTGTGCAAAGAAGTGTATATAAAGGTTAGGTCATATATTCAGTTCATGCAAGAAGATTGTACAAACTGATCATAAACAACAATATAACACAGTCACAAAAATGATTCACTGGAACGTCTTTAAAAATTATCACGTGTCCATAATAAAAAAATGTTAGCAACATATGGTTGAAAAAATAGTTTTGTTAAAAGATTGTGGCATAAACCAGCTGAGATGGTCCTAATGGTTATCAGCACAATGAGTGCCATATATATATATATATATATATATATATATATATATATATATATATATATATATATATATATATATATATATATATATATATATATATATATATATATATATATATATATATATATATATATATATATATATATATATATATAAAAATCTTGGGCAGCCCATAGAAAATATTTGCATTGACTATAAAAATTCTTTCAAAAGAGAAAATGTGAGTGAAATTCTTCATATCTGCACTTGCATTTGATTTGGCTATGAAATGGCTGAGGGTGTATGAGTCTCATGTCCTTCAATATATAATATCTGTTCCAATGTTCTGTGACCTTGATTTCAGATTCTTTCAATAAATTCAAAGGATAGGAGGACATCATGAGTAAACTCCTTCCTGGAATGGAGTGGGGGCTAAGTAACATTACTACAAGGGGAAGACCTGCTCTTAAGAAAAGAATATCACATATTTTGAAGAAACTGCCCACCCATTTTCTCTGCCCAGATATTTAGATACTGAATTAATCTATTTTCTAGGCCGACATCATGCAAACTAAGAAGACAGGCTGAATTTACGTAACATTTTAGCATGTACACGAACACACACACACACACACACACACACACACACACACACACACACACACACACACACACACGTACCCTAACTAAAATTAACCAAAGTTAGCTTGTCATACAAGTACATCTGCTACTTCATTACCTGATTTAACTACATATGTTCTGTAAATACAGCCAATCTGTCTCTATTCGGGTTTTAATAACTTGGCAATAATTACCTTTTTTTTTTTACTTTGGGATTTTTCTTAATTTTTTTCCCACAGTCCCATTTTTGACTGCTAGAGTCTTGGCCACTATACTTTTTCCTATATGGAATTTCAATAACTGTTTTTTTCCCTTTGGTGTGGGTCAGGGGTGGATTCCTAATTTTTTTACTACCACTCTATGGGCGTGGCTTATTTTGTGGGTGAGGCTTGCCGGCCATGTGACCGGGTGGGCGTGGCTTACCAGTCATATATTAGTTATTTCAGAGAGATGTTACTACTATTTTTGCTATTTTATACCTTACATGAAAAGCTTTGCATACAAAGTGTGTGTTACACCATGGCAACACAGCAACCTTTATATGCAGAAAATGCTATAGTTAAAAGACAAGCAAGTCTCATACAGCATTTTTTGTTTCAGTCATGGATTCCTTAGACGAAAATATTGAGGACTGTTAAAAGAACAGTATCTTTTAACAGTCCTCAATGTTTTCATCTAAAGAATAACAGTATAAAACTGTATAAAATTAACAGTATAAAAGGTTAAGCTTTCGGAAAGTGCCCACTTTGGGAAGCTTTAGGCAAAAATGAAGGAAAAGTGTCAAATGCGAGCTTCTTATTATTTTCAAGCGAAGGGACGGGGAAAGACTTAATTGTCAGGTTCTTTCAGCATCTCACGCGCTCCCTCAGCCATCCTTCCCTGCTTGGACTCACTGTGGGGTAGGAAGGCAGCGCATGCGCAGTGCCGGAAGCTCGGCTTCTGGGCATGCGCAGAAGAAATTTTTTTAAAAAATATTTTTTAAAAAATATTTTTTTAAAAAATGGCGGTGCCCAGGCACCGGCAACCAACCGCACCGGTACTGTGACATCACCAGTGGGCCGCTACTGGTGCTATAGAGTGGACCGCACTGGTAGGAACCCACCACTGGTGTGGGTGGTACTATTGACATTTTAAGGAAAATTCTGGGAATATGAAGAATTTACCATTCTGGGGATAGAGCATTCTAGAGAACTTTGGAACATTCTATTATTCCTCCAGACCATCCTATTCCTGAGGTATTTTCTAGATGTTTTAACTCCCTGAATAGTAACAGTTACCAGTGTTGTACCATGTTTCAGAAACAAGTCAGTTTCATGTCCAAAATATCACAAACTGTTCTTGGTTTGAAGATTTAACTCACAGAACAATCCCTGGATTAACTGGATTGGCATGGTCCAAAGGAAAAATTGAATGTTTTGTTATGTATGGCCGTACATAGCACAGATTTGCATAGCCGCCGCTAATTAGCCAATCTTGCGATGGGAGAAATAAACCGTTGTCAGTGGCCGGCTAGGCTACAGGGATGCCTATAAAGGAGGCATCCCTGCAGCCTGCCGGCAGTTCGTATTGCTAACAGCTAGGAGAATAAAAGGTGCTGAACTGTTCCCGTGTCTCATTCCTTCTTTCGCACCCACATCTAACATTTTGAGTTATCTTTAACATTTTATTCCCAAAATAGTTCATTTTGTACATGCCTAGAAATATCCTACTGTGTATTGTAGCCCATCAACAATTGATTTACTTAATTAATTCACCATGGGAATTTATCCTTTATTTCCACATTTCATACATTGTTGTAAACTGCAGGAGCAGAAATAAGTAACAAATACACACTGGGTTTTAATAATTGGACTTAATCATTCAGGATGTTCTTTTTAAGCTAGTTAAAGAACCTCTTTTAAAACAACAGAGAGGCTGGAGGAATTCTATGGAAATGCAATTGCCTTTCAGCAGTGGTGGGTTGCTACTGGTTAGCTCCGGATCGGGCGAACCAGTAGCGGCGGCTGCGGGAGGCTCCGCCCACCTGCCCGGATGTCATCAAAAATGCTCTGCGCATGCGCAAAAGGTTTTGTGCATGCACAGAAGCATTGTGCGCACGCAAAGCACGCGCACACACCCGCGCGCTCCTGTTCCCGAACCGGTAGCAAAGGTAAGTGAAACCCACCACTGCCTTTCAGTAATCCATAATTGCAAGAACCATTGTTCACTATCGCATTAGGTGTTAACTCTGATGTGTGTGTGTGTGTGTGTGTGTGTGTGTGTGTGTGTGTGTGTGTGTGTGTGTATGAAAATATAAATTAATGAACGAATATACAAATGTTTGGTTGTACTTATGGTCTATGAGGGGCAGACGGGTTCTCTCTGGCTTCTTACCAAAACTGGCCATTTTTGCAGTCTAATTAGATCCTTTTAATCATGCAATTTAGATATCCTGGGTGCATTTGCACAGCATGATTACAATATTCTGTATCCTCTCTGTCATGTATTTCCATTGTTAATTTATTTATTTCAGCATATTCTAATATTTTTTTGATTATCATTGTGCTTGTAGGGCTGTTGCTGATTTCCAATTTTGGGTATAAGCAATTCTGGCTGCCGTCATTATATGAAGTGTTATATATTGATTATTTTTCCTTTTATAATCCCCAACAAAAACAATTCCAGTTTTAATTCTAATTTTTGTCCTATAATTCCTTTATCCATTTTTGAATTTTTCTCCAGTATTTTTTTGCCTCTGGGCACGTCCACCACATGTGGTAGAATGACCCTTGATTGTATTTACATTTCCAACATTTTGCTGTTAGATTTGAGGACCATGATTTATGAGGGTTTGAGAAAAACGTGTATTGCCTCCTTTGCCAGTTTAATTTCCTCCATGTATCATATATATCCAGTTCTTTTGCCATATTCAAAAAGGTATTTGGTAGATGTCTTCTAATTTTCTTCTTACTTAAGCTTTTATAATCTTTTTTTATTATCTACAACCGCATTGAAATAGCCTACTACACATAAATTGTCCAATTTTAGTTCTGCTATTTTTTAAATGTAATTTGGAGTAAAAATGTCTGATTTTTGTTCGGTGCATAGATAACCACTAATAAAATTTCAGAATCTTCCAGAATCTCTGCCATAAGCTCAGTTAAGTTCTCTTCTTTAGTTTCCGGGATATTCTGAAATCTAAGATAAAACATAGACTTCTCCATCTCTAGATGAGTAATTGCCTTTTCCAAATTTCTATTGACTTCTACTAATTTATTATCTGCACGTCTAATCTTTTTTCTGTCTGTTCTGTTCTGGTCTCAACTGCTTTTATTTGTTGTTCATTTTTGTCCATTTGTTTATTCCTACTTTATAATCTATTTTACATATGTCATTTTTCACCTCTCCCATCTCACTTTTCACATCATCCAAACTCTCTGTTATTACGTCTTGCATTTTAATCACTGTTTCTTGAAATAGGTTTAGTGATGTTTGTACCCCTTGCAGATCAGAGGTGGGTTCCTGCCGGTACGCTCTTACCTGTTGGTCGCCGCAGAACAGAAGAAGCCAGTGGCATTCGCGGTGCGGGGCTTCCCCGCCCACTTTCCCCCGCCCGCCTGGACGCCGCCATTTGCATTCTTTTGCCCTCTATACAAGCAGAACGCTTTGCGCATGTGCAGAGGGCAAAAGAATGCAAATAGCGGCATCTAGGCGGATGGGGGAAAGTGGGCGGGGGAAGCCCCGCACCGCGAACGCCACCAGCTTCTTCAGTTCTGCGGCGACCAACAGGTAAGAGCGTACCGACAGGAACCCACCTCTGTTGCAGATTCATAATTGATCCTGCCTTTTCTCCTCCCAACATACTCTCCATCGATCTTTGCCCAGCTGGGGAGGCTATTGATGTTACTGATTTTTTTACCACCTTTTGTAATTGTTTTTTTTTTCCAAAAAGTTTTATTAGTACAAAATTACATAGATAATAGCTAAACATTAAATAGAAAGTACAAACATTTTTTTTAATTTTTCTCCCCCCTAACCCACCCCTTTCCCTCCCCCCCTCCCCCCCGGACTTCCCAGAGAGAGTACAGGGCATAATATCAATAAAATAAATTTAAATTAAATTTAAAAATTTTGACTTCCACCTTATTTTTTTTAAAACTTCAACTCCAAATTGTACACTAATAAAAATTCCTTCCTCCTCCTTTCAATCATCTACCCTTCACAACATTTCTTCACTGTTAACTAAGAATTAAATAATTATTACATAAATGATAACTAAGTATTAAATACAAAAACCTTAAACTTCATCATAAAATCAATCAGTATATGAATAACATACTATTACTATATATCAGATTATAAGCACTAATTACAAACTTTAAATAACCTTCCTCCCAAAAAAAAAATGTTAAATCTAATTGTAATATTTTATAACTGGATAGATAACAATTCCAAATCTTTCTCACAATTAAATAAAACTTAAATTGATATTACACAAAAAATAACTAAATAATAATACAAAAACCTTAAACTTCATCATAAATTCTACCACTCTATTAGTAACATAATGTTACTATGTATTAAATTATTAGGTTCAAAAAAGTTCTAAATCTTTAAAAAGAATTAATAATACTTTGAATAAGCCCCCCCCCCAAAAAAAAGAATGCAAGAAGTAAAGAAAAGAAAAGAAAATTAAGGAAAGAAGGGAAAAAGAAAAGTACAGTCATAATGGCAACCATCTGTCCAATAAACTTCAACACTGCATCTTGTTGTATCTTGATGACGGTTGCATCTTTTTGTAACTTGATAATTTTGTAGTTGTCAGCTCGCCTCCCATCTGACCCCGATCTTCCATCTCCTTTTCCACACTGTAGACATCTGTCTGGCTCTGCCAATCATTTAAATTTTGTAAATCTGTTTCGATTTGAAGAGGAAGGGATGGCTTTCCCTCCTCCTCCTCTTTTGTTTTCATACATCTTTCCTCTGGAATCTTGGATATATCAGCCTTTAAGACGTTGACATAAAATTCAGTAGCTTTCTTTGTTGTATTAAGCCGATATCTTTTTCCCAGAAATTTCACTGCAACTCCTGTTGGTGCTTCCCATTTGTAATGTAAATTTAACCTTTTAAATTCATCAATCAGAAAGGTATAATCTTTTCTGGCTTTGAGCATTTTAGAGGGAATTTCTTTCCATATCATCAGTTCCTGGCCATTCACCTGCAGGTTATTCTTAAACGTCGCCTGTATAATCCTATTCCGTAAGGCTCTTGTAGTAAAGTATATTACAATATCCCTTGGTAGGTGTTTTTGTTTTGCATACCAGGAGTTGATTCTATATATTTTATCAATTTGCCTGGCTAGTTCTTCTTTAGACAGTCCAGACACCTGCTCCAAAGCTTCCACCATCCTTCCTTTCAAATCTTCATATAATCCTTCTTTCAACCCCCTGACCCTTATGGCAAATTCCATGGATCTGAATTGCGTCATTAACACCTCTGTTTCAAAATTTGCAATGTCATTTTGTATTTTATCTATGTATTCTACTGAAGTTGTCAAAACTTGTTTGTTTTCTTCAATGCGGTTTGCCAAAACTTCAATATTTGTTGCTAGACCTTTACATACCTCCAACACATCATTTCTAATTTGTTGGTCAATATTCTTTAAAGCAGCCTGCATTTTATTATCTATTTCACTAATTTTTTGGTTAAATTCAACAATAAGTTCATCTTTCATAATCTTTAAGGTACTTATTAAATTTTCAGGTGTTAAAGACTTTGGGGGTGTTAACTCAGTGGTAAGTTGCATTTTAGAAATATAACCAGATGAATAATCCATTCTTTTATTCAAAACCATCTTTCCAGATTTTGAAGCCATTTTAGTATTTCCAGTGGTGAACAAAGAAAAAGCCAGGCCTCTAGTTAAAGTTCTTTTAAATTTCTTTTAAAATTCTTTCAAATTCCAAAGCCAGATAGAATTTATTTTTTAAAAAATTGTCAGTTATTATTTAATCCAAAATCGGGAGACAGAGAGAGTAAAGCCAACTTTCAAAATCAAAAATTTCCATAAGAAAAAAAGCTGCTAGGGAAACGAAAGTTACTTTCACTTCTCCTCCCACTTTCTCCGATCGCCATGTTGTAGCCTAATAACTGTTACTTAGTTTCTTCCGAAGTGAAAATCAGCAGTGGAGTTGAAAGAAAAAAAAATCTGTACTTGCCCTTTAAAATCCTGTCTCTCTCTGTCTGCTTGTTTAAACAATTAAGTAGTTGTAATCCCATTCACGAAGCAGCGGGTGGTCACAGCATCTTGCTCCGCAAAAGCGGAGGTTTCCAAGTCCCCGGAGCAAGAGACAGGCTGGCTGGGGAGCCCTCACCTTTCGCGCCCCTGGCTGACACTTGGGGCACTAGGGGGGGGCTCTACCCCACCTGTCCAGCTCTCATCTCTCCCCTTTGCCCGGGGCAGAGACTTTCAAGCTGCCAGACAGCTGTTCTGGCGGCTTTAACGGGGAAAAGGAAAGGCGCTCAACGAGGAGCGTCCGCGATGCAGCGATCCGGAACCGGAAGTCCCCACCTTTTGTAATTGTTGAGGTCACACTTGTCATTTTAAATATTTTAAAAGGTTATTCCACTTTAACATATAATGATTCTATCTTAATTTTTCTTATATATCTAGCTAAGTATAAATGGATTGTCAATATTCTCTGTATAATTAATAGTGTAGGTTTACAATAATTATAACTTATAATATATATTTACAACAATTAATCACTCTAATTTATCAACAGTCAGCAATTGCTAATCACTTTCAAATCATAAACAATCACAGCATCAATTTCATCTAATGTTTAAATTTATCCAATTTATATTCATTAAGTTCATAAAAGTATAGTCCAATGTACAGTTTATCCTTCCTACAGTGGTAATAGTAAACTCTTTAAATTCAATATCCAACCATCACCTCACCAGATCAATTTTCTTCCTCTACTTCAAGTCTCTCCGAGATCTCCAGTTTTATTTTTTCCTTCCCAAGATGTCGTCCTTCCATTCTGCACCATCAGCCAACCTCCCTCTTTCAATCTCTTCTTTTCTCCATCCTACTTTCTCAAATCCTTCTGTTGTCTTTCTCTATAGTCTCCACTCTTTCTCCTCTTCTTCCTTCTCCCTCTTTCACCATCAAAACTTTCTCAGTCCTTTTTCGCACATCCCTCCAATCATAAAAACTTTATTTTCCTTTCTCCTCTCTCACTTCGTACTCGCCACTTTTCAATATTTTCGGAATCTCGTTCTTTCACTTGCCTTTCTCAGTTCACCATTTCCCCATCAACACAAAGGATCTCCCACTTTCCAGCTTTCAACATTTATTTCTTTTCTACCGATATGCCTCACTGTTTTCTCTCTCTTTTTCTTCCTCTTTAACAAGCGGGCTGTCACACCTTCGGATCGGCCATTAGCAGGCCGATTTCTTTTGTGTCTGATCCGAGGGACCCTCTTCCAGGAGATTGCCTTTCTCCCTTAGAGCTATGAAGTCTCCCCTCTCCACCAGTGCTCTCTTCAAGAGCTAACCTTGCCTGAAAGCCACAGAAATCATGAAAAATCGGTGCGAGCGTAATGGAGCCCCATTGGCTTGCTCTGCACCAGCATGATGTCACTGTCAGAAGTCACTGGTTTTGATTTTTTTTAATGCAACAAACTCTAATAGAATAGAATAGAATAGAATAGAATAGAATTCTTTATTGGCCAAGTGTGATTGGACACACAATGAATTTGTCTTTGGTGAATATGCTCCCAGTGTACATAAAAGAAAAGATACATTTGTCAAGAATGGTTGTCATAGGGTTCAAGTAAGTAATCAGGAAACAATCAATATGAAAATAAATCGTAAGGATACAAGCAACAAGTTACAGTCATACAGTCATAAGTGGGAGGAGATGAGTGATAGGAGCCATGAGAAAAACTAATAGTAATAGTAATGCAGCCTAGTGAATAGTTTAACAGTGGTGAGGGAATTATTTGTTTAGCAGAGTGATGGCGTTCGGGAAAAAACTGTTCTTGTGTCTAGATGTCTTGGTGTGCAGTGTTCTATAGCGACGTTTTGAGGGTAGGAGTTGAAGCAATTTATGTCCAGGATGCGAGGGGTCAGTAAATATTTTCACGGCCCTCTTTTTGACTCGTGCAGTATACAGGTCCTCAATGGAAGGCAGGTTGGCAGTAATTGTTTTTTCTGCAGTTCTGATTATCCTCTGAAGTCTGTGTCTGTCTTGTTGGGTTGCAGAACCAAACCAGACAGTTATAGAGGTGCAGATGACAGACTCAATGATTCCTCTGTAGAACTGTATCAGTAGCTCCTTGGGAAGTTTGAGCTTCCTGAGTTGGCGCAGAAAGAACATTCTTTGTTGTGCTTTTTTGATGACGTTTTTGATGTTAGATGACCATTTTAGGTCTTGAGATATGATGGAACCTAGAAATTTGAAGGTCTCTACTGTTGATACTGTATTGTCTAGTATTGTAAGAGGTGGTAGGATGGGAGGGTTTCTCCTAAAGTCTACCACTATTTCTACGGTTTTGAATGTGTTCAGTTCCAGATTGTTCCGGTCGCACCATGAGGCTAGTTGTTCAACCTCCTGTCTGTATGCGGTTTCATCGTTGTCTCGAATGAGGCCAATCACTGTTATATCATCTGTAAACTTCAGTAGTTTAACAGATGGATCGTTTGAGATGCAGTCATTGGTATATAGAGAGAAGAGAAGTGGTGAGAGTACACAGCCTTGGGGGCCCCCTGTGCTAATTGTACAGGTATCTGATGTGATTTTGCCTAGCTTCACCTGCTGCTTCCTTTCTGTTAGGAAGCTTGTGATCCACTTACAAGTGTGTTCAGGTACCGCTAGCTGATTTAGTTTAGTTAGAAGAATGTCCGGTATGATGGTGTTGAATGCTGAACTAAAGTCTACAAAGAGGACCCTTGCATAGGTATTTGGAGATTCAAGATGTTGTAGGATGTAGTGCAGAGCCATATTAACAGCATCATCTGTCGATCTATTTGCTCGGTATGCAAATTGCAGGGGGTCTAACAGTGGATCCGTGATGGTTTTCAAGTGGGACATCACTAGCCTTTCAAAGGTTTTCATAACTACAGATGTTAGAGCAACTGGTCTGTAGTCATTCAGTTCCTTGATGGAGGGCTTCTTCGGCACTGGGATGATAGTGGAGCGTTTGAAGCAAGAAGGAACATGGCATATCTCTAGTGATTTGTTGAAGATTTGGGTGAAGATGGGGGCCAACTGGTCAGCACAGACTTTTAAGCAAGAAGGAGTTATCTTGTCTGGACCTGGTGCTTTTCCCGGCTTCTGTCTGTGAAATAGATCTTGCACTTCCTTTTCTGTGATCACCAGGGGTTGTGAACCCAATGGGATGGGTTCAGTTGTAGGAGGTTTGGCTGTTGTTGGTGTGTCTGGGATGGAGGTTGTGGAGATAGGTGGCTGTAGTTTCCTTTCAAACCTGCAGTAGAACACATTCAGGTCATCTGCCAGTTGCTGATTTCCTTCAGCTTGGGAAGGTGGTTTGCTGTAGCCGGTGATGTTTTTAAGAGTTTTCCACATGTTTGCTGGTTCATTTGTTGAGAACTGGTTCCTTAGCTTTTCAGAGTAGTTTCTTTTTGCTGCTCTGATCTCCCTTGTTAATACATTTCTGGCCTGATTGTACAGCATTCTATCACCTTTTCTGTAGGCTTCCTCTTTGGAACGACGTAACTGCTTAAGTTTAGCTGTGAACCAAGGTTTATTGTTACTGTATATTCGCAAGTTCCTGGTCGGAACACATAGGTCTTCACAGAAGCTGACATATGATGTTACAGTATCTGTGAGTTCATTCAGGTCTGCAGAGGTATCTTCAAAAATATTCCAGTCTGTGCAGTCAAAGCAAGCCTGTAGCTTTAACTTTGCCTCTTCAGTCCAAGCCCTCACTGATTTAATTGTTGGTTTTGTGGCTTTAAATCTTTGTCTGTAAGCAGGTACAAGGTGAATCATGCAATGATCAGAGTGGCCCACAGCTGCTCGTGGTAAGGAACGATAAGCATCTTTTAGTGTTGTGTAGCAGTGGTCTAAGGTATTCTTGCCTCTGGTGGGACAATTGACATGCTGAAAGTATTTTGGTAGCTCTGTCCTTAAGTTTGCCTTGTTTAAATCTCCCAAAACAATGGCCAGTGAATCGGGGTATTTGGCTTCAGCCTCCATAATCTGATCACCTAGAGTTCTTAATGCCTTTTTTACAGAGGCTTGTGGGTGAATATAAACTGCAATTAGTAGACATGAGGAGAATTCACGTGGAGAGTAAAATGGTTTGCAGTTAATAAGTAAGGATTCCAAGTTTTCATCACAGAATTTTTGAATTATAGTTATGTCCTGAGACCATCTGTTGTTGATATACATACATAAGCCTCCTCCCCGTTTTTTCCCTGATAATTCTGCAATCCTGTCTGCTCGAAGTATCTGAAACCCTGGTATATGCATGCTATTGTCATCAATTTCCTCGTTTAGCCAGGTTTCAATAAAGCAAAGGGCAGATGCGTTGTGAAAATCAGAATTGCACCTGTTTAAAAGAAGTATTTCATCCATCTTGTTAGCAAGTGAACGTAAATTGGTAAGAAAGATTGAAGGGAGCGGAGTTTTTTTAATTCCCTTATTCCTTAGTCTATTTAAAATTCCCGCCCTTTTACCTCTTCGTCTCTGCCGTCTGAGTTTGCTGATCCATAGTTCCGGGGAAATGGCTTTCTCCTGTGTTGAAATCTCCTCCGTGTTTGTAAAGACAGGTGGGGGTGAGGTTACAGAGAGCTGTTCCTTAAAGAGACGTTCCTTAATTCTTAGCAGATGGTCTCGTGAGTATGAGATCCGTTGAGAATTGCAGAGAGTAGTAGAAAATAAAGAAACCATTTGAGAGCATTTCACTGAGGCAGCCTTCGTCGGCGCCATCTTGGCTGTTTAATAGAACTGAACCCAAAGTTTTGTGGCAAAAAATGTTGTAAAAGGGACAAAACTCACTTAACAAATGTCTTGATTTCACTGTATGGCGTTATCCCAGAAACTAGGTTACTATTTTACCACTCTTAATAGGTTTACAAATAGGTTGTAAATCAACTTAATTTACATCATTTCTTGCCACAGCTGTTAAGTGAACCACTGCAGTTGTTTAGTTAGTAACACAGTTGTTAGGTGAATCTGGCTTCCTCATTGACTTGGCTTGCCAGAAGGTTGCAAAAGGTGATAACATTACCCAAGGACACTGCAACTGCCATAAATCTGACTCAAGTTGCCAAGCATCTGGATTTTGATCACATGACTATGGCGATACTAAATGGTCATAAGTGTGAAAAATGACACTTTTTCAGTGCTGTTGTAAATTAATGACACTTTTTTTAGTGCTGTTGTAAATTAATGACCATTTGAAGTTATAACAGCACTGAAAAAAGTGACTTATGACCAATGTTGTCAGTTGTCAACTATCTGTATTATCAAATCCATTTACTATTTTCCTATTACTCCTCTATTTCTTGCAGATCTCCTATCCTCAAAACAATTGAATATTATTATTTGCACTGCAGGGAAAGCAGTTTCACTCTATTTGGAAAAGTGACTTTAACTGTCCATCATTTTGCTCTTTTCTTCAAGGTATTATAGTTGTCCAGAAGCAGTTGTGAGAACTTCCAAGCTGCAGGAAGCAGCTGAGATACATTGCAATATGCTGGACCCAACTCTAGTTAGTCTGGATCAGGGGTGAGTTCCAGATTGTGTTACTGCCGGTTCACTCAGGGACGCGCTGTGTGGACGTGCGTGCATGCGCAGTACTTAA
The DNA here is from genome assembly GCA_023053685.1 of Diadophis punctatus similis. Taxonomy (NCBI): domain Eukaryota; kingdom Metazoa; phylum Chordata; class Lepidosauria; order Squamata; family Dipsadidae; genus Diadophis; species Diadophis punctatus. The sequence goes on from JALIGW010000005.1 coordinate 69,966,761, forward strand.
AAAAAGCTTCTGCGCATGCGCAGGAGCAAAAAACAAGATGGACATGAGAGAAACACGAGAGAACCAGCTCGGGGGTGTGGCAGGCCTGGGTCGCTGCCGGTTCCAGTGACCCAGGCCGTCAAGTTACTACCAGTTCTATAGAACCGGTCCGAACCGGTAGGAACCCACCACTGGTCTGGATATGAGATTACCTATGTATTTCCATAAAGATTCACTCTCTAATCTTGATTTCTACTTTCATTCAATGAATGTTTATTTAGAACCCAAGAATGCATGGTATAGAAGTAACAGACCTTTCATATAATATTGTTTCTGGAGAAGAAGCGTGGAACCCTTCCTCTCAGCAGAACTGAAAGATTAAAACCTATTTCTAAAGAGAATGACAAATGAAATGTCAGCAGTAACAAACATTTCATTTCTCAGGTACAAAGGAGTAGGCGTAAGGCAGAATTGTATGTATCATTTGTGGATGGCCTCTCAGCTGAGGTCTCCAATACTGTGTAGGTGGTGTTTGTAGAAGACTGCAGCCTTCCTGCATGCAAGTGACATTTGGGATGTTCTTAACTATTAAGGAAGTATTATAACTCTTCCATTGCTGCTGGTGGAGCTTTATGAAATACAAGAAGTCAGATCTCTAAAGGAAGAAATACCTCATTCTATGTTTTCCTGAGGTTCACAAGGGAAATTAATGGAGTCAGCCCTAAGCAGAAAAAATATAGGCAGAGTAAATTAGACCCAGTGGGTAAAGTTAAAATAGAGATCTTCTACTAAAGAGGGCAACAGGGGAAAAAAGGGGGGGGGGTATTGGGTAGCTGCAAGTGAATCCTGCTGACTAAACTTCTCTACTTAAAGGACAATAGAAGGACATTCTAGCAGTACTCTAACATCACCTGAAATCCGCTGTAGAGAATAATAAATGATCACATTCATTTCCATCATCTCTACGTAAACTGTCTAAATATACATTTTTCTGCAGTGCCTGCCTTTTGTAAGAGTGGAGAGAACAAAGGTATGTGGACTCCTTTTTGGTGGAGATTTTCAAGAGTCTAAAAAGTGGTTCTCAATTTGTGGTCTGCAGATCCCTGAGGATCAGTGGCGGGTTGCCCTCTTACCGGTGCCGGTGTGCTGTGCGCGCATCTCCAAGTTTCGGGGGGTGCTCGCTACGCGCGCGCACACCCCCTCGCAAGATTTTGCTTCTGCACATGCACGGAAGGAAAATCGCACCAAAATCGGTGCGATTTTGCTTCTGCGCATGCAACACTGCTATCATGTCACTCCTAGTCCTTCTTTTCATCAAACTAGACATACCCAGTTCCAGCAACCATTCTTTATATGTTTTAGCCTCCAGTCCCCTAATCATCTATGTTGATCTTCTCTGCACTCTTTCTAGAGTCTCAACATATTTTTTACATCGTGGCGACCAAAACTGGATGCAGTATTCCAAGTGTGGCCTTACCAAGGCGTTATAAAGTGGTATTAACACTTCGCGTGATCTTGATTCTATCCCTCTGTTTATGCATCCTAGAACTGTGTTGGCTGAAGATTGAGAAACACTGGGTTTGATAGTAGAATGAGCAGGTGTACACAAAGTCCATGTCTTCACCACTAATGGAGATATGTAATGTTTTTTGTTTGAATATATAGCTGATGTCAATGATAGAGATCTGGTTTCTGAGATCATGGTTTTATTGAAGTATTGGGCTTCACCAAATACATATGGCCATAATATGGTGAGCTTGATGAGAAGGAATTTCAAAGGAATATTTTGGAGACTAGAAATGAAAACCTTGGGGAAAAAAAGGACTTCTGTAAAATTCATACACCATATAAAGTGGATGATTTGCTGAAATGGGGCCTCTTAAACCATTTAATGAAAAATCAGAAAGAACATTGTGGCATAAAGTTTATTCCCCTTAATTTGTGTGTCTCTGTGTGTATTACTGCTCACAGTATGAAAAATAAATAAGATAAGCTCAAGATGTTGAGATCTCAGATGATTTAATAGGCATATCAGACATCTGGTGTGATGACTCGTGACTGGAATATAACAATGAAATAATGCAATTTGTTCAAACAACAGCAGCACTAGAAAGGGAGAAGGAATTGTACGGTACGTTAAAAATATCCTTTTCTGCTTAGAAATCTAAATGAATGAATCTGGCAGTGTTATAGAGAGCATCTGGGTTTAAATAAATGGAAGAATAACTAAGAAGTAATTACAAGAACTCAGTGTAGATTTGTCAAGATCATCTTACTAGATTGCCATATAACCATATCTCATTGCTATTGGCAAACTCCTTAATAGATTGAGGAAATGCTGTAGACATAATATATCTTGACTTTCTTATGATAGGTTTATTAAGCTTTTTAAATGTGGGCTAGATGGCAAGATAATTAAATGAATGCATAGCTGGCTTAAAAATTATGCTTTAAGGATGGTTCCACATCAAATTGGAATGAGGTAACAAATTGGAGAGCAGTACCTTTTCTGCATTGTCTGTTCTTCAATATTTTTAATTACTTTTGTCTGTGTATTTAGAAAGGATTCCCAGGAGGGAGGGGTTTTATTCAGAGGAGTAAGGGGCAACTCAGCTCAGATATCAGGTGTAGAGAAAGAGGGTGAAAACAGCCTCTCCCTAATAGTTCACAGAGTATATTGTAGATCAGAGATGTCAAACTCGCGGCCCGTGGGCTGGATGCGTCACACGCTGGCCATGCCCACGCCCGGTTTAGCCAAGGGGGAAAAAGTCACGATACATCACGTGATGATGCGGGTTTGACACCGCTGTTGTATATGCAGATACAGGTAGTCCTTGACATGGCCACAATTGAGCCCAAATTTCTGTTGCTAATCAAGACATTTGGTAAGTGAGTTTTGCTCCATTTCATGATCTTTCTTCCCAGGGTGGTTAAGTGAATCACTGCAGTTGTTAAGTTAGTAAAACGGTTCTAAGGGAATCTGGCTTCCCTGTTGCATTTGCTTGTCAGAAGGTTGCAAAAGATGATCACATGACCATGGAACATCATAAATATATGCCAGTTGCCAAGTATCTGAATTTGGATCACGTGGCCATGGGGAAGCTGCAATAGTTGTAAGTGTGAAAAATGGATCCTAAGTCACTTTTTTTGGTGCTGTTGTAACTTCGAATAGTCACTAAATGAATGGTTGTAAGTCAAGGACTACTGGTAGTAGAATGTTTAGTCTGCAAGATTTTGTCTATAGATGTGAAACAATAAAGAACTCCGCTTGGTACAATCGCCACGTGTCATTCTTAATCTGGCAGCCTGTAAGATAGACATGAATTTGGGTGAAGCTTCTCAGAAACTCAACCTGATACTACTATATCTTTATGGTGATTTGGTATTGGTAGCCGTTCCTTTGTGGCCATTAACACTTATTGAGCTGTGGTGGCGCAGTGGTTAGAATGCAGTACTGCAGGCTACTTCTGCTGGCTGCTGGCTGCCAGCAGTTTGGCAGTTCCAATGTCAACGGCTCAAGGTTGACTCAGCCTTCCATCCTTCTGAGGTCGATAAAACGAGGACACAGATTGTTGGGGCAATATGCTGACTCTGTTAACCACTTTGAATTTTTTTTAATTTATTTTTTTATTGGCCAAGTGTGATTGGACACACAAGGAATTTGTCTTGGTGCATATGGTCTCAGTGCACATAAAAGAAAAGATACGTTCATCAAGAATCATAAGGTACAGCACTTAATGACAGTCTGGGTACAAATAAGCAATCAAATCATATTAGGAACCAGTCAATATAAATTGTAAGGATACAAGCAACAAAGTTACAGTCATACAGTCATTAGTGGGTGGAGATCGGTAACGGGAACGATGAGAAGATTAATAGTAGTGCAGACTTAGTAAATAGTTTGACAGTGTTGAGGGAATTATTTTTTTAGCAGAGTGATGGCGTTCGGGGGGAAATTGTTCTTGTGTCTAGCTGTTCTGGTGTGCAGTGCTCTATAGCGTCATTTTGAGGGTAGGCGTTGAAACAGTTTGTGTCCAGGAGGTGAGGGGTCTGTAAATAATTTCACAGCCCTCTTTTTGACTCGAGCAGTATACAGGTCCTCAATGGAAGGCAGGTTGGTAGCAATTGTTTTTTCTGCAGTTCTAATTATCCTCTGAAGTCTGTGTCTGTCTTGTTGGGTTGCAGAACCAAACCAGACAGTTATAGAGGTGCAGACAGTTAGAGAGCGCTGTAAAGCACTGTGAAGCGGTATATAAGTCTAAGTGCTTATTGCTATTCAGATTTTGGGGGGGGGTCATATATACTTGTAAGTGGCCATTTCCTGTTCACATCCTCTTCATTCCCATCTGGGAAGCTTTACCTACTAACAAATTTCACTGATGGCTTCAGTGAAAACATGGAGGGAATGCTTCTCAGATGTACAAATGACAGCAAATTAGGTGGGTTAGCTAAAACTCTAGAAGGCATAAAATCTCAAACAATCTAACTCTGAGAAGATATTGAGCAGAGATAGTAGCAAAATTCTTCACTTAGAAAATGAAAATTGCGCATACAGGCCTATGATGCAGTATACTTAACTTCATAATGGTCCTTGTATAAAAGATTGTATAAAAGAACTATAGTTTTATACATATATAAAATTAATTCTATTTATATAATTATACTAATTACAGTATTAAATATTGATATTTATCATTATTATTAATAAAATATATTGGTAAATAGTAATAACGTATATTAATAATATTGTATTACACATAAATACACATAGTTTTTGTTAAATATTAATTGTAGCTCTATAAAATTAACTATGTAATTATAATGTTATACTTGTATAAAAGAATTATAGTTAGTGGAAAACTGAATATGAACCAGTGGAACAGTGAGGCTAGAAAAAGGCAAACTCCATTTTAGGCTGTATCAATAGAAGTATCATGTCCCAATCGTAAGTTTATCCTGTCTTGAATTTTATTCTAGATACCCCAGGTGCAGAGAAGGGCAGTGAAAATGATCAGGACATTAAATGTTAAATCCTACCAATATTTGAAAGAGCCAGCTTGGTTTAGTAGTTAAGATATCAGGTTAGAAACCAGGAGTCCATGAGTTCTAGTACCCCCTTTTTTAAGTCACTATTTTCACAGTTCTAAATTCTAACAGTTGCTAAATGAATTGTTATAACTTAGGGACTACCATATTTTTCGGAGTATAAGATGCACCTTTCACGATCTTCCCGGCTTGCAGGATGCTTTCATTCCTACTCCCTCTGAAAAAGTGTTTTTCCAGCCCTAAGTCTTTGCAGGAGTGGGGTGGGAATGGAGATTTTGCAGTATCCTTCCCCCTGGAGTGGGGTGGGAATGGAGATTTGCTGACTCTGTGGTTTCTTCCCCAAACCCCAAAAACTTTAACCTTAGACTGTCTACAGTCGACCTCTCCCCGTTTCTAAGAGGTCTGTAAGGGGCGTGCATAAGCGCACCACTGTGCCTACCGTCCCTGTCCTACTGTCCTATTGTCCTCTTTTATCGTTACTTTTTACTTATGTTTATACAAACTACTACAATCCTATACATGTTTAACAAATAAATAAATAAATAAAAATAAAATAAGTATCCTTCCCCCAGGAGTGAGGTGGGAATGGAGATTTTGCAGTATCCTTCCCCTGGAGTGGGACGGGAATGGAGATTTTGCAGTATCCTTCCCCCAGGAGTGGGGAGGGAATGGAGATTTTGCAGTATCGTTCCCCTGGAGTGGGATGGGAATGGAGATTTTGCAGTATCCTTCCCCCAGGAGTGGCATGGGAATGGAGATTTTGCAGTATCCTTCCCCTGCCATGTCCACCAAGCCACGCCCACAGAACCGGTAGGGAAAAATTTTGAATTTCACCCCTGCAATAAAGGTTTAATTTGATTCACCCAGAGTGCATGTGGACATTGTCCTTCAGAAATGGCCAATGTGTCAAGGCCTAGAATTCTTCTGGCAGAAGAAAGAAGTCAACATTTCTACCCACAACATCAGCTATGCTTCATCTCAGTGCTGGTTAATTTGTGCACCAAAAAAACATCTCATGTATGTACTCTGTTTTTACTAGCTCAGCTGAAGAAAGAATAAACTGTTCTCTGGATTTTCCATCAGGAGAATAAAATCTGTGCTTCCCCTGGGGTGGGGGCAGGCCAAACAAGCCCACTCTGGCAGCTTACACAAATATCTCAGTAGGTCGGGCCATTTAGTTTGGGAATAAATTCTTACACCCAACCTGGGAGGAACAGCAGAGGACAAACATAACACAGTGAACTGCTCTGCTAAAGCCTGTAAGGTAAATAAGAAGTATACTATATGAAGGCAGTTTTACAGTCCTTCCCCCCCTCAGGGGTGAAATTCAAAAATTTTCCCTACCGGTTCTGTGGGCATGGCTTGATGGGCATGGCAGGGGAAGGATACTGCAAAATCCCCATTCCCTCCCCACTCTGGGGCCAGCCAGAGGTGGTAGTTGCCGGTTCTCCGAACTACTCAAAATTTCTGCTACCGGTTCTCCCGAACCTGTCAGAACCTGCTGGATTTCACCCCTGCCCCCCGTCCCTTCCTTACACACACACACACACTCACACACACACACACACACACTGTCACGGTGTGATTATTGTCTGTTGTATGTATATGCAGGGAGCTGCATCCCTATCTAATATAATGGTTCATTCCTGAGCATGTGATTGATATGTTCTTGTACGCATGTGTGCATTCCTAAAACCCCATTTTTTCCTACTTCTTCTGGCTTCCGACTGAGGAAGTCGCATTTTATAGCAGAGATGTAAACAAATGAGATTTTATTGTTTTTGTACCAAAATAAATATTTTAATTAGACTTTTAAACTCCGGCTTTATTTCTAATGTCTGAATTCCGGGAGAACGATCTATTTTGCCTCTGTGAGATTTATTCTCACTCCGTCTCACACACATACACAATAAGCCTATGATGAGATAAGCAGTCGTTTTGAAAAGTGAATGGATCTATTTTCATTATCACAAGAATTCTGACAACCCCCTTTCCTCTCGGTTTATCACACTGAATGCCAGCAATATCACCTGAATGCTGATTGCAAATGGATTGTCTTCATTTTTGTTTAATGGGTTCAAAGTCTGAGAGTTCTTTTGAAATACTTAATATGTTAACTGCAGTGAGACTGTGATATAAAAATAATCTTTGGCGAGGCTAAGGATAAGCATGCCTTAAATGATGTTTGTCCATCGTGTTCAAAGAGGGACCTTGACATATGGGGGGGGGAGAATGTCAAGAGTTGTTGTGAATTGGATTAAAGTGAGGGAGAGGTGTGCATAGTCAGCCTCACTCTCTCTTCCCAGATTCCATCTTGCTCCATATAGCAGGACAAGAGTCGAGAAAGATGGAGATGGGCTGGGCGCAGTGGTTGACCAGGGCGTCTTTTGTGTCTTGCCGTGCTCTTAGCGTACCACATCACTTGCAGAGACCGCCTTCATGACCGTTGTCCTATTCTAGTAGGTTTCATCTGCTCATTCCGCCAGAATCTGTCTTCACATGCTCAGGATAGACAAGTCCCTATCTCACTGAAGGTCAATGACCCAACGGCTACTCTCAACCTGGTTTGGCCAGCCTGTCGAAGCTGTTGCTCGGGGTGTGGCTGCTGCGCATGCTACAGCTGCTAGGAGCCACAGGTGAGAGCTGAGTGGGGACCAAAGGTGAATGAGCTGCCCTAAAAGCTGCCCTAAAATGAGCTGCCGTAAAAGGACACGACATGCCCCTACACCAGAGGTGCTACCCCTCCCTGAGCACCCCATACACTCCAAATAAGCCACAGGTGAAACACAATTGAGCTGAGCAACGTTTGGGGGTTTAACATCTTTGATGAGTCTCTGTAAGAGCAAAGTGTTTATCCTGAAGGAATCACAAAAGTAGAGAAAGGCTGATATTCTGTTCTCAAGTGACTTTCAGTTCTCAGTTGTACTTTTTAGCATATCAAAGCAACACTGGCATGATATTTACTGCAGTGGAAGATTGTTAGAACCTGTCCTACTTTTTTAGGATAGAAGGGATTCCAATCGTAAATCAATTTGATATGCAAAAGTCAAGAGATGAGTGGAATAAAAAACCAGAGGTTCTTATATTGTCTAAAGGGCATGTGGTGGCTCAGTGGCTAAGATGCTGAGCTTGTTGATCAGAAAGGTTGGCAAGTCGGCAGTTCGAATCCCTAGCGCTAACAGGGTGAGCTCCTGTTACTTGCCCCAGCTTCTTCCAACCTAGTAGTTCGAAAGCATGTAAAAATGCAAGTAGAAAAATTGGGACCACCTTGGTGGGAAGGTAACAGTGTTCCATGCGCCTTCGCGTTTAGTCATGCCAGCCACATGACCACGGAATCATCATCAGACAGTGCTGGCTCTTCAGCTTAGAAACAGAGATGAGCACTGCCCCCTAGAGTCAGGAACAACTAGCACGTATGTGCGACGGGAACCTTTACCTTTACCTTTTCATATTGACTAAACAATGGGAAAGTATTTTAACTTCTACAGCAAGAGTGTTAATGGACCTCAAGTTATGACTTATACAAGAAAAATAATATTTAAACGGTAACAACTTTATAGAAAAAGGATTATCTAGCACAATGTCAGCCTCCACACTGCCTGCTTGCTTTGGCTGCCATAGAAATGGGGGGGGGGAGACAGAGGTTGGGTTAGGTATTTGGGTGGGGGATGGGGAAGCTGCTGGAGATGTCCCTGCTTGTGTTTGATTAGGGGGTGAGGGAGGAAAGTTCTCATCACGATCTACCAGGCTACATGGACATGTTTATAGCCTACTTAAGGTCAACGGCTTTGATGGACCAGATGCGGAAGTCCAAATCTACATCAACAGCATCAACTGGTGCAAAATGCAGCTGCGCGTGCTGTGGTGGGTGTTTCAAGGTACACCCACGTAACACCTATACTCCTCTGCATTGGCTGCCCATTGGTCTTCGGGTACAATTCAAGGTGCTGATCATCATCTTTAAAGTCCTACATGGCTTAGGACCAGGCTATCTCCGGGACCGCATTCTGCCGCATTCCTCCCTCTGACTGGTCAGGTCCCACAGAGTGGGTCTCCTCCAGGTCCCATCAGCCAAACAATGCCGACTGGCGGGGCCTAGGGGGAGGGCCTTCTCTGTAGGGGCCCCCGCTCTCTGGAACCAACTTCCTCCAGAGATCCGAATCATCCCCACCTTGCTGGCCTTCAGAAAAGCCATTAAGACATGGCTCTTCTTGCAGGCGGGGTGAGTTTGAGATGATTCTATATCTGATGTCTCCCCCATGTATGTATGGTGTGTATTTATATATTTCTTAACTGTTTTTAAGTTGTTTTTAATGATTTGGAGTTTTTATAAAATGTTGTACGCCGCCCTGAGTCCTCAGGGAGTAGGGCGGCATAGAAAAACTACCAAATAAATAAATAAATAAATAAATAAATGGCCGGTGCACCCACCTTGGCACATGGGGATTGGATGAATTGCCCAGGGGGGTTATGAGGGAGGGTTTGGGGATTCTTTGTATATGCATTTACGGGCCTTTTTACCTCAGATCTTGCTTTCATTTTGTTAATATCATTTCTTGTCTAGTAAAAGTACTCATCTCTATCAACATGGTGTTGGGGTTTTTCTTTCCTGGGCTTTGAATGGAAGCGCGCCTGACACACAGTATTTTGTTGGAGATATAAGAAGAATGATGCTTCCTTAAAACATGTTTTTACAATGTCCTTATTAAGTTTTGGAAGAAAGTAGTGGACCATATAAATGCGACACTGCAACAAAAGCTAAATTTTTCAGAGGAATATATTCTCCTGAATTGTATGCCTACTACATGGAACTTGACAACTGGACAACATCACATGGATTCTTTGTGCTCCTGATATAGCTAAAAGATTGATATTGCAACATTAGAAACATAAATATATGGACCCATTCAGTCCATGGATTGAAGACTTGATTTCACTTGCTACTGTACTTATGAGCAGATTGCCTATAGATACAGACTTTGAATGGATAAACATAAAGAAATATGGAACTCCTTTCTACAAAATACAGTAGATCTGAAAAGCAATAGCAATAGCACTTAGACTTATATACCGCTTCATAGTGCTTTACAGCCCTCTCTAAGCGGTTTACAGAGTTCAGCATATTGCCCCCAACAATCTGGGTCCTCATGATAGTTATATACCGTATTTTTCGGAGTATAAGACGCACCGGAGTATAAGACGCACCTTAGTTTTTGGGGAGGAAAATAGGGGAAAACAATCTGCCTACCAGGTATTCATCTGGCTAGCATCCTTAGTCTGGTCAGCTTCAGCACATTATTTTATCTCCTGGTTAGGACTTAAAAAAACCTTCTTCTGAGAGAGTAACAATGAAAGAGCCTGCAAGCCAGTAAGAGCTGGGAAGATCATTAGCACCTGGTTAGGGCTAGAAAACAACTTCTTTGGAGCAAGTAGAGCAATGAAAAAAAAACCTGCAAAGACTTAGTGCTGGAAAAACATTCTTTGGAGAGAGTAACAATGAAAAAGCCTGCAAGGTAAGAGCTGGGAAGATCTGTTAGCACCTAGTTAGGGCTGGAAAAAAAAGCTACATTCGAAGTATAAGACGCACCTGAATTTTCAGCCACTTTTAGGGAGGAAAAAGGTGCATCTTATACTCCAAAAAATATGGTAAATATACTAGAACGGAATATACTCTGTGTGTGTGTGTGTGTGTGTGTGTGTGTGTGTGTGTGTGTGTGCATGTTTTCATTAGATAATTATATATAGAAATATCACTGTTGACTAACAACATATTATAGTTTATCTTTTTTCTGTTGTATTTTTTTCACTTATTTTAAGCACTTGTTATGTATTTTTAATTATGAATTAATTATGAACTATGTACGTTTTTTTCTCTTTCTGTTATTATTTTGAAAACAATAAAATTATTTTAAAAAAACATTCCAGCCCTTGGCAGGTCTAAAAAAAAAACCAAGTTAGGAGCAGGTCGTCATGGAAAAAAAATCTATGTAGTCACTAAGAGGTGACATTGACTTGAAGCCATCTAAGCAATCAATCAGTCAATGAAAGTTCAAACCATTTCAACATCCCAGCATGGGCAAGTACAGTGAGTAGCAATTGATCAGTGCTACCAAAGATTCTTCCTCTATTGACTTATGTGATCCTCTCAAAGGCTCAAAGGATCAGGAACATATATTAAATTGCATTACAGGAGAATTATTCAAGCCTATTGATGAGAATCTAGTCAACTAAGGTTCAAATCAGAATTGGTGCCAGATAAGGCTCAATGGAATTCAAGGTGCGGTGAACTAGAATAGAATAGAATAGAATAGAATAGAATAGAATAGAATAGAATAGAATAGAATAGAATAGAATAGAATAGAATAGAATAATAGAGTTGGAAGGGACCTTGGAGGTCTTCTAGTCCAACTCCCTGCTTAGGCAGGAAACCCTACACTACTTCAGACAAATGGTTATCCAATATCTTCTTAAAAACTTCCAGTGTTGGAGCATTCACAACTTCTGGAGGCAAGCTGTTCCACTGATTAATTGTTCTAACTGTCAGGAAATTTCTTCTTAGTTCTAGGTTGCTTCTCTCATTGATTAGTTTCCATCCGTTGCGTCTTGTCCTGCCCTCAGGTGCTTTGGAGAATAGTTTGACTCCCTCTTCTTTGTGGCAACCCCTGAGATTGGACCATTTATGGCAATGTAAGAACTCTTAAATTGATGACACCTTAACTCTATCCCCCACCTCTGACTGCTCGTCTCCTACAGATCCTTGTCTAAGTCTAAAAACAAACAGATCCTTTGCCTATGGATCGGAGGTGGGATCACCAGCTGGAATAGAGGGAGGAAAAAAGAGGGAATCTAGCTTGGAGTCACTCCATGGGAGGAAGCTGCAGAGGGTACATCCTTGAAGCCTTTATCTGCCTGTTCCCAAGATAATGTAGTTAGTCTGATGAGATTCTTGTAAATAGGTGATTAATAATCAAGGAACTACTATGCAGACTTGTTCTGGTTCTTTGCACATGACAGGATCCAGATGCACATTAGGAGAAGCATACTATGACCTCAAGGAAATTCCAAGTTTTGCAAATAAAGCAAAGAAATAATGAAGTCTGAATTTGTTTGACTGAATTTGAGGAAACTAGCAAATTTGTATTCATTTATGTAATCAGAATGTATGTGTGCATAGATATCAGAATAAAAATGGAAGAACATTAGAAGGACACACAGTGTACAGTGCTTTCCAAGTGGACACGATTGGCTGGATGGAGTCTTGAGCTTCCCAGTGCAATATTTTGCTAATGCTGATTGGATAAATATACATGGACAGTCAAGAAAACAAACAAATGGATCATCAGACAAATCAACCCATTCAAGACACAATGGATCAGGCTCAAATTATCCCACTTTGGCTATGTTATGTAAAACTGTAGCTCTCTGGAAAAAGTTCGAATGCTAGAAAAAGTAGAAGAAAAGAGAAGAAGAAAAGAGAAGAAGAAAAGAAAAGGACCAGCAGTAAGACTTAGTTACAGTGGTGATTAAGCATTGTTAGAAGATCTGAAAAGCCAGGATAGGAAAAAGATTCTCACAGAGATAATCTGTGTCAGGGGTGTCAAACTCAAGACCCGGGGGCTGGATCTGGCACATGGGGTGTTAGATCTGGCCTGTGGGGCCATCCTGGAAACAGTGAAGGACCGGCCCGCGATGCCTCTGCCAGGGAAAACGGAGCTCGGGAGGGCTGCGTGTGACCCTCTCAAGCTCCGTTTTCCCTGGCAGAGGGATGCAGGAGGCTGTCGCAGCCAAAATCAGAGCTCGGGCTCTGGCAGAGCACTCAGGCCACCATAGGCGCCCCCGACACGACTGACATCAAGCTGGCCATGCCCACCCTGGCCATGCCCACCAGAGGTGGGTTCCTGCCAGTATGGTCTTATCTGTTGGTCACCGCAGAACCGAAGTAGCCAGTGGCATTTGCGGCGCGGGGCTTCCCCCGCCCGCTTTCCCCCGCCCGCCTAGACACTGCCATTTGCGTTCTTTTGCCCTCTGCGCATGCACAAAGCGTTCTGCTTGCACAGAGGGCAAAAGAACGCAAATGGCGGCGTCCAGGCAGGCGGGGGAAAGCGGGCGGGGGAAGCCCCGCGCCGCAAACGCCACCGGCTTCTTCGGTTCTGCGGCGACCAACAGGTAAGAGTGTACCGGCAGGAACCCACCTCTGATGTCCACCCTATCCCCCCTGAGGTCAAACAAAACCCTGATGCGGCCCTCAATGAAATCGAGTTTGATACCCTTGATCTATGTGGTCATTAACCACATCACAACTTGATGGCATATTATAAATCAATCAATTATGAGATAGGCAGTAATATTTTATTAAAAGAGAAGGAAACCAGAAGTACAACTTAGATTACTTCTAAACGTTGCTTGGCTCCAAAATGTATTTTCAGCATTGGGATACGGATGATTATAATTCATTAAACCTTCTTACAGTTGCTTTCTCAATTCTCTTTGGAACAAAGAGTTGGGGGGGGAGTATTATGAAGGTCACCACAAAGTTTGGATCTCATATTATTGTACTTTCCCTGTCTGAATTCCTCTTCCAGATTTGGAATCCATATGAAAAGTTTCAATAAGGCCCCAAACAGCTGCTAAAACAGTTAGCCAAACAGAGATAGAGAACTCAAGAATAAAACTTCCTGAGCACTTTTATTCTGACATACTAGACCTATGGTGGCCTGTCCTAGAATGTCCTACTTCTATTGTATCAAAAAAAAAAAAGATGTTCCATGAAGCTATTTATCCTTTCTTTCCCCCAATAATGAGTAAATTGCTAGCAAACAGAACCAGCAATTAATTTAATTGGTGTGATTTTTGTTCTACTATCAGCTTGGCTTGCTGGCAAGGGATGTGTGTTCCATTTGTGACCTTGCAGTTCTTCTCCAAGCATGCTGTTACCAGCCTTGCCATTCAATTTCAAAATGGTATAAATATTCTATTGTGGATGCTGAAACCGCTCAGATCCACTTTATAAGAACCAATACATTATGTCACATGCACTGTCTGTCAGTCAGTCAGTCTGTCTCTCTGTATCTGTCTCTATCTCTGTCTGTCCATTGTGTACTAGTTTCATTTGGGAATCATCAACCACAATAAGCAAAATATGGGAATACCAGGCAGGAGAACCAGTCACGGACATAAGCAATCCCCTATGTATTTAGGGACCGCCCAGAGACATCAATGAAGAGGGGTTCATGGGTGGAATTAAGAAAGTGGTGTTATTTTGCTATACTGACCCCTTTAGTTCATGTGTTATGATGTCACATATAACTATGAAAAAGAAATTGCATCACAGCAAGAGTGTTCTGCTATTGTCATTTTGGTGAGAATTTTGGATTCTGTGAACACTCCTGTGAGAGACCATCTTCAGGTTGGTGAGTAGGATTCTAGGTCTATATCCTTAAAATCTACATCAACAGCATCACTGGGAAGGACAAGTCCTTCTCCTCCTGTCCAAGAGGCTCGTAAGGACGGGACAGTGTAGGACGAAATAGGATGGGACAACTAAGTGTAGTAGACTAGGCTAATGAGCCAAGAGCAGATCAAAGCAAATGGTGTAGGGACTCCCACTTGAGCGGGGGGTTGGACTAGATGACCTACAAGGTCCCTTCCAACTCTTGTAATCTGTAATCTGTAATCTGTAATCTGTAATCTGTAACCTTCTTCTACCATGTACTGCATCTCAGCATCTGCCATATAGGACACCTAAATTAATCTGTCACTTTGACATGATGGACAGGAAATATGTTACTCTCCCCAGCATTTTTGCCAATGGGGAATGTTTTTATCTGAACAATGTTTCCTGTCTACCTCGGAGAACATATGGTGCTCCAGATTTTGCTTTAAACTGCTGATGGCAAATTTCTGGTCTTCTTTGGTAAGAGATTTTTCAAGAATCAGGTTGTTCCTCAGTCACTGCAGGTTTTGCATAAATGGCTTATGGTTGTTGTTGTTGTTGTTATTGTTGTTGTTGTTGTTGTTATTTTATTCCTTAAACATGCAACTCAGTCAACTGAACATTTAAAATTGTATCACAAATATAATTGACTGGCACTGATGGTTGATACGGGTTGCTGCCAGCATCCTAGGTATCAACCAAGTATCTTTTTAAAATGTACTATGTTCTGAGTAGTGCAATCTTTTGCAGTTCCACTGATGTTATTGCAGAAAGCTGCAATTTCTTGATGTACTTTGTAAAATTCTTGGACATGGTGACAAGTGCCCTGATGACAATGGGTATCACTGTCACATGTTTCATCCATAATCGCGTAGTATCGATGGCCAGATTGCAATATTTCGTGATTTTTTCCAGTTCTTTTTCTTCGACTCTGGCATCTCCTGGTACAGCGATATCAATAAATTGAATGTGTCCGTTTTCGACAACTGTGATATCTGGCATATGGTGTTCCAAATGATGATCTGTCTGTATTTGAAAGTCCCACAAGATCTTCTCCCTCTCATTTTCGACAACTTTTTCCACTTTATGTTCCCATGACTTTTTAGATACAGGTAAGGCATATTTTTTACATAATGACCAGTGGATTAATTTAGCAACTCGGTCATGTCTAACTTTGTAATCAGTTTGTGTGATTTTGCTGCACTCACATATTAACACATATTATTATTATTATTATTATTATTATTATTATTATTATTATTATTATTATTATTATTATTATTATTATTATTATTATTATTATTATTATTATTATTATTATTATTATTATTATTATTATTATTATTATTATTATTATTATTACACAGCCTACTAGATAGTTGTTACTGAACTGGGTAATTTTGACTGTTGTAATAATAAAATAATGTCTTCATTTACAACAAGACAGACACAGACTTCAGAAGATAATCAGAACTGCAGAAAAAACAATTACTGCCAACCTGCCTTCCATTGAGGACCTGTATACTGCACGGGTCAAAAAGAGGGCTGTGAAAATATTTACTGACCCCTCACATCCTGGACATAAATTGCTTCAACTCCTACCCTCAAAACGTCGCTATAGAGCACTGCACACCAAGACAACTAGACACAAGAACAGTTTTTTCCCAAACGCCATCACTCTGCTAAACAAATAATTCCCTCACCACTGTCAAACTATTCACTAGGCTGCATTATTATTACTATTAGTTTTTCTCATCGTTCCTATCACCCATCTCTTCCCACTTATGACTGTATGACTGTAACTTGTTGCTTATATCCTTACGATTTATATTCATATTGATTGTTTCCTGATTGCTTACTTGAACCCTATGACAACCATTCTTGACAAATGTAGCTTTTCTTTTATGTACACTGAGAGCATACGCACCAAAGACAAATTCCTTGTGTGTCCAATCACACTTGGCCAATAAAGAATTCTATTCTATTCTATTCTATTCATATGACTTCCAATTATCTATCACATGCCTAGAAAAGCTGATGAAATCTCATTGTGTTTTGCTGCGTTATTGCTTCATCTAATTGTTTAAGTATAAAAGCAAGTAGGATATTAAATTGCAGAACAGCAGCCACTATTTTTATGGGAAAGGCAAGTAATTCCAAAAAGAAGCAAAAAAACAAACAAAACACAACTAGACTGAAGAGGAAAAACCACCCACGGCCAATGAGTGATTCAATTTTCTTCAGAGCAATTGATTCTATCGACATTTTGATTGAAATGAAAGAGAAGGGAAGATTGTCAACGGAGGACTTTAGTTTAAAAATTAAACAGACAGTCATGGATTCTGTGAACCACTTCTGCAGATAAATCTCTCAAGGGAGACTGGAGAAATAATGTAATACTTTGTTACTTAGGAAAATGGTTTGACAATGACTTACTATAAGCTCTTCTCAAGCCCGTGACATGACTGAGGTTTTTCTTTCAAATCAGGCTGAAGACAGAGTGGTCAACCTTTGGCAGCTTGCAGTAAAACATTTATCATTTGAACTGAATGAGATAATAATGCCAGATGAGTATAGCCATGTCATCTGCCTTGATCAGGGCAAGTTTTTCTGGAAAGGATTTGGGAGAATTAAGTCTATTTTAGTGTTATATGAAGGTGATGTTTGTTTGTATTTTGCTGATGTAAGCCATTTTCTTCATTTATGGTTTCATTATTTTATCACAGTAATAAGCTAGTGCATTACTAAGTTAAGTTCTGACTCCTGGTGGCCACTTGACCATGGTCCGGTAAATATCTATGGATATCTAAGGTAACAAAGAGGCAGTATTTCCAGTGTTCATCCAGATTTTTGCAAACCAGATTTGGTAGCCCTAATAAAAACTGAAAGTGTGGTAGGTCCAAGCTGTTCGGGTAGCCAAGGCTTCTCATTTGTTAAAGAATGAATACATCTCAAATAACAAATGCCAGCTTGCAGCTCTTCTGCTTTCAATATATTTTATGCTTTCAGATACATAATAAAATGAGTCTCTATTACAATAGAGTTTTTTTAGAGTTATATAGGAGAATTTTGTGCAGAGAGAAATATTTTAAGTAAAAGTATGAAAGCCTACAGAGCCTTCTAAACTAGACAAAAATGGTATGTATCTACTCTATTACCAGATGGGTGAAGAAACGTGGCAGAAACAAGTAGCAGGACCTAAAGTGATGACAGCCCTAAAAATATCAGTTTGACCAATTGGAAACGTGCAAAGTGATGCCAAGAAGGAATGAAAGGGGCCAGTGAAGGGCTTCTCTACACTAATTTTATGTCTATTGACTCTAATGGAAAATGGGATGAGAATGAACAAGAAGGCAAAATATCTACAAATGGTTCTTCCACCACACTTGGAATATTGCATCCAGTTTTGGTCACCACAAGATTAAAAAGATGTTGAGACTTTAGAAAGAGTGCAGAGAAGAGCGACAAAGATGATTAAGGGACTGGATGCTAAAACATATGAAGAACGTTGCAGGAATTGTGTATGTCTAGTTTAATGAAAAGAAGCACTAGGGATGACATGATAGCAGTCTTCCAATATTTGAGGGGCTGCCACAAAGAAGAAGGTGTCAACCATTTGTCCAAAGCACCTGAGGGCAGAACAAGAAGTAATGGATGGAAACTAATCAAGGAGAGAAGCAACTAGAACTAAGGAGGAATTTCCTGACAGTTAGAACAATTAATAAGTGGAACAACTTTCCTCCAGAAATTGTGGATGCTCCAACACTGAAGGTGTCTAAGGAGAGATTGGACAACAATTTGTCTGAAATGGTATAGGATTTCCTGCATGAGTAGGGGGTTGGACTGGAAGACCTCCAAAGTTCCTTCCAATTCTATTATTCTGTTCCATTAAAAGCTCTTCTCAATGGCTTTCACATCAATTCAAAATCTCCAATATTTCATTTAGAATGAGCATCTCATTACCTCGACAGTGATTTGATAAGAACATCAGCCTCTGTTTCTTCTGTCAGGCAGTACTTCATTTCAACAAGACCTTTGCGGTACACATTTCTTAGTGATATGTAGCATCCGTGTACTTTGTGACTGGTGAAGTTCTCCATGGTTGGGAAAGAAGAATGCTGCTCTTGTTATCTTCCTGCCTTGTTGTTGGCTTTGATTCATTGATTCCAAAATCAAATAACTGTTGGTGTGGCTGGTTCAGGGGAATTCTGGGAGTTGAAGTCCACACATCTTAAAGTTGCCAAGTTTGAGAAACCCTGATTTAAGCAAATCGATCCTTTACCTGCAGAAAGCATGGCTGTTGAATCCCGCCAGCGGCCTGTGCAGCATCCGAGAAGAGGCTGATGTGGTGATGTGCCAGTGGCCTGTGTAGCTGGCACCTGAGTCGAACAGTGAAGAGGCTGGCAAGGACTCGATGCCAGAGACAGAGATTCAGCCAGGGCCTTCAGAACCTCCAGCACCTCCCATCAGTGATGAGGAAGAAGAGGCTCCTCCTCTTCTTAATGCATGGGCACGCAGAGCTGCCAAAAGGCAGGAATGGTTCCTCAGGAGGAGGTCTCCTCGGGAATAAGGCTTGGGGCTAATTGGCCACTCCCCTAGCCTATTTAAGGGATGACGACAGCAAAAACTCTGCAGGAAACAACGTTTGTTCGTTCATGTGCCTTCGTGTTCTGAAAACGTCTGCTCAGCTTATCTGTTTTGGCATTCTTCCTGCGGACTGCTTCTAGGCATTTTGCCAACCCTTGTAAGCTTCTTGAGATATCCAGGACTAATTGCTAAGACTTAATTTATGACTTTATGGACTTCTGCTAACTGTTAATGCAGTTTACATTAACAGCTGGTTTTTCAAGAAAAGACTGCTTTAACTTGTGTTTGTGTGTGTCAACTACTAAGCAAGCTTATTAGTAGCCTTTAATTGAATAAACATAGGTTTGAACAAACTGTGTGTGTGCTGCGTTCTTGGTGGTCCGTAGCTGGGGCAGAACAATGGTATCATCAGCAGTATACTACATCTTTCCAATTTATAGCCATGTCTGTAAACTATCTAGGTTGTTAAAGAAATATGAAGAAGCCTCACTATTCATATATACCTCATGAGTCAATTTTGAATTGATTCTGCAGTTCTCTGCAACATATGAGTTTGGTTCAGTGGATTCATTCTTTGCAAATGCTTGACTTGTGACTTTCTTCGGTATTGTATCAGCATGTCTACCTAATGATTCATTCCTATGCAATTTAACTTGAGGATATTTTTCTGCCAAGTGGTTCTCCCACCTACTCAGGCACTTGTTCTTTGAGATGCAAGATGCTTTTGAAAGAGAAGCAATGCCTATTTCTTATTTTTATAAAAATGTGTCAGCCTAAAGGCCTGATTTAGTCATCTTACCCTGTGCTCAATGTTCTTGGACAAAGCACAGATTTTATTTAACCTGAAGTAAATTAATAATTTACGAGAAGAGTCCTCCACTCCTCTACTCGCAACAGAATACCTTACACAACCAGACTTGAAATCCTGGGCTTAGAAAGCTTAGAACTACGTCGCCTTTGGCACGATCTAAGCATAGCTCATAAAATTATCTGCTACAACGTCCTCCCTGTCAATGACTGCTTCAGCTTCAACCACAACAATACACGAGCACACAACAGATACAAACTCAAAGTGAACCACTCCAAACTTGACTGTAGAAAATACGACTTTAGCAACAGAGTGGTAAATGCCTGGAACTCACTACCTGACTCTGTGGTTTCGTCACCAAACCCCCAAAACTTTACCCTTAGACTGCCCACTGTTGACCTCACCCGATTCCTAAGAGATCAGTAAGGGGCATGCATAAGCGCACCAGCATGCCTACCGTCCCTGTCCTAATGTTCCCTTTTATTAGTACCCATCTTATGTATATAAACAATGTTATATCTATGCATATCACCAATAGGTACTTGACAAAAATAAATAAATAAAATAAATAAAAATTAATAATTCCCTCATAATCCTCAGGCAGTAATATGGATTAGAAGATTCACCTCAGCTCTCTCTGACAATTTTACTCCAGTTCTGTTACTGTTTCTATGAACGACTTCAGGTGTGCTTATAAATCCTGTACAGTGGTTTGTTAAATGACCATTTAATGACAGTTTGTTTAATGACCATTCAAATTTACAACAGCACTGAAGAAAGTGACTTATGATCATTTTTCACAGTTAACGACTGGTGCAGCATCCCCCATGATCACATGACCAAAATTCAGATGCTTGGCACCTGACTCATATTTATGACGGTTGCAGTGTCCCTGGATCAGCTTTTGTGAGCTTCTGGCAAACAAAGTCAATGAGGAAACCAGATGCACTTTACAACAACAATGTAACTGAACAACTGCAGTGATTCACTTAACAACGGGTGGGAAGAATGGTCATAAAATGGGGCAAAAATAACTTAACAACTGTCTCACCTAGGAACAGAAATTTTGGGTTCCATTGTGGTCATGATTCAAAGACTACCTGTACATGTTTGGTAAATCTTTAGTAAAGTTATGGTCTTTAGCTCTTCGGTTTTCTCTCTTTTCTCTCTGTTGCAAATTCTTTAACATCACCATGAATAACAAATTGTCATTCTCAATTAATAATATATATGCCAAGTGTTACGTACGGCTGTACATAGTAGGAATTTGCATAGCCGCCGCTGATTGGCTAATCAAGCAGCGGGAGAAATGAATCGCTGTCAGTGGCCGGCTCAGTTACAGGGAAGCTCATAAAAGCGGCTTCCCTGCAGCCGCCTGGCAGTTCGTATTGCAATCAGCTAAGAGAAATAAAGGTGCTGAACTGTTCCTGTGTCTCGCTCCTTCTTTCGCAGCCACATCTAACACCAAGGTTTTAAGGTCTGCAGCACTCCATTCCTCCTTATTTAGACCATTCCTCCTTATTTAGATTTAGATTTATTATTAGAGTTGGAAGGGACCTTGTAGGTCATCTAGTCCAATCCCCTTGCTCAAGCAGGAGTTCCTACACCATTTGAGACAGATGGCAGTCCAGTCTCTCCTTGAAGGTTGCAAGTGTTGGGGCTCTCACAATCTCCGCTGGCAAGCTGTTCCACTGGTTGATCGCTCTCACCATCAGAAAGTTTCTCCTCACTTCCAGGTTGAATCTCTCCTTGGTCAGCTTCCATCCGTTATTCCTTGTTTGGCTTTCTGGTGCCATAGAGAACAGCCTGTCCCCCTCCTCTCTGTGGCATCCCCTCAAGTATTGGAACACTGCTATCATGTCACCCCTGGTCCTTCTCTTCGCTAGACTGGCCAAGCTCAGTTCCTGCAACCGCTCTTTGTATGTTTTATTTTCCAGACCCTTTATCATCCTGGTTGCTCTCTTCTTTCTTTCACTCTGATCTGTCTTGCACTTGTAAAGTACAGGCCAAGCCAGCATCTTCAATAAGACTTTGATTCAAAGGTAGTTCGGATGAATAGGTTCTTCTGCTTGAACATCATCTAGTTCAGATCATCTAGTTCAGTGATGGCGAACCTATGGCACGCATGCCACAGGTGGCACGTGGAGCCATATCTGCTGGCATGCGAGCTGTTGCCCTAGCTCAGCTCCAGCGTGCATGCGCGCACTGGCCAGTTGATTTTTGGCTCATGCAGAGGCTCTGGGAGGGCATTTTAGGCTTCTGGAGGGCCTCCGGGGGGCAGGGGGTATTTTCGCTCTCCCCAGGCTCCAGGGAAGCCTCTGGAGCCTGGGGAGGGCGAAAAATGGGCCTACCGGGCCCACCGGAAATCGGGAAATGGGCTGTTTCAGGCCTCCAGAGGACCTCTGCGGGGGCAGGAGAGGCTGTTTTCGCCCTCTCCAGGCATTGAATTATGGGTGTGGGCACGTGCGCGTGCATGATAGTGCACGTGCACGCGCTTTCGGCACCCGAGGGAAAAATGGTTCGCCATCACTGATCTAGTTCAACCTCCTATTCAAGGCAGGAGACCTCACACTTTGCACCCCAGCTAGACATCCTAATTTGATTAATCTGTCTCTCTTGCAGATCTAATGGTATTCCCCCACCCAAATGTCCTCCCTCTTTTTAAGAAAATAGAATTAATCATTCTTTGAGTACTTAAATTTTTCCACTTTTTTAAAACATATGACACATACTGCGGAATACAAAGATGTGATTAGCATGTCTAACATAATCATTGTTAAAGTCTACTTTAACCTTTATCATACTACAAATATTCATGCCACCCAAATTAAACTCCACAATCCTTCTGTTTCTCAGCAACACTCAATCCTTCATTCAGGCTGGCAGGAAAGTTGCAGGAACTGGGCATGGCTAGTCTAGTGAAGAGAGGGACCAGGGGAGACATGATAGCAGTGTTCCAATATTTGAGGGGCTGCCACAGAGAGGAGGGGGGTCAAGCTATTCTCCAAAGCACCTGAAGGCCAGACAAGGAATAATGGATGGAAACTGACCAAGGAGAGATTCAAGCTAGAAATAAGGAGAAATTTTCTGACAGTGAGAACAATCAACCCATGGAACAGCTTGCCTGCGGAGGTTGTGAGAGCTCCAACTCTTGAGACTTTCAAGAAGAGTTTGGACTGCCATTTGTCAGACAAGGTGTAGGGTCTCCTGCTTGAGCAGGAGGTTGGACTAGATGACCTACAAGGTCCCTTCCAACTCTGTTAATCTGTTAAAAAGAATAGTTTCAAAATCAGATAATAGCAATCCCCCACTTCTTGAACATCTTGTAATGTCTTACATTTTACCTTTTTAAGTTTCTTTCCCTGACATATAAATTTAGATACGTCCTTCTTACATTGTTTAAATGGTACAACGGTTGTCAAAACAGATATTGTCTGAAACAAAAGTAACATTCTAGGAAAAACATTCATTTTGAATCACAGAAATTTTCCCCAAAAGTGACAATTTTAATTTCTCCCATTTTAACATGCCCATCTTAATTTCAATGTCTTAACATAATTATTTTGAAATCACATACAATTCATATTTGTCACAGTAATACCCAACTATTTTATTTTTTTCTCAACTTTAAAACCAGTTTTCTCCATCAGTTCTATTTGATATTTAAATTTCATTTTTTTTCAGTGATTCCAAATATTACATTATAATTCAGATGGGGCTCCATTAGTGTGTGGAACCGAGTCATTTGACCTATTTTCTCCATTTACAAAGATGCTTTCAAAAATCAATTATCATGATTTTCTGGGCATGCAGATAACTAACAATCTGACTTGGTCTCTTTATACATTATCTTTAGAGAAGTGTGCAAACCAGTGTTTGCATTTCCTGCATTGGATGAGGAGACCACATCTTTCTCCTTCTGTCCTAGCCACTTTTGACAGAGGCATGATTGAGAGCGTTTTAACAAACTGCATCTCTGTTTTGTTTAGTGGCAGCAGTGCCTGAAATAGAAAGTCCATACAGAGAGTGGTGAGGACAGCTGAGAAGATTATAGGAAGCTTGCTTCCTGTTACTCAGGATACTGTTTAAAGGCACTATATGCTTAGAGCTCAAAGCATTGTTAGAGACCCCATACACCCACTTTATGGTCTGTTTCTGTTGTTCCCCTCTGGGAGGAGGTTTCAAAGTATTTCTAGAAGGACTACTCAATTCTGTAACAGCTTTGTTCCTTATGCCATCTGTCTTGTAAATTCACATGATTCCTTTTTTTTGACCATATATAATAACAATAAACAATAAAGTTCTATTCTATTCTATTCTATTCTATTCTATTCTATTCTATTCTATTCTATTCTATTCTATTCTATTCTATTCTATTCTATTCCATTCCATTCCATTCCATTCCATTCCATTCCATTCCATAAGGTAGTCATCACTTACCAAGCACATTAGAGACCAACAACTCCATTGCTATGTGACATGTTTGTTGTTAAGCATGATGTCCACATGATCGCATCACCTTACAACATCAATTCCATGAGTTCCAGTGTGGTCATTAAGCACAACATTATATGACTGCAAATCCTGACTTCCTGCTGGTTTCCCCCTTACTTGCTTCTCAGAATCCGGCTGTGAAGATTGCAAATGGCAATCACATGACTGCAGAATGCTGCAACCATCAGAAATATGAGCCAGTTGCCAAGTGCCCAAACTGTGATCACATGACAACTGCAGCATCAGTTGTAACTGTCATTTTTCAGCACCGTCACAACTTTGAACGGTTGTCGAATAAGTGGTTGGTAAAGCAAGGACTATCTGTCAGCCTTGCCCCAGCTTGGTCTTTTAGGAAAGCAAGACTCTCAACTCCATTTGTAGTGAAAAGAATACTTTTACTAAACACCAAATGGTTACAGTAAAACAAAGCCAGAACTGAGGTTTTGCACGTGAGCGCTTCCCAATTAACTTTCCCTTTCTTGCTCTACCCCACTGCTATCTTCTGTTAGTACAGTCCAGGGGTGGGTTCTACTTACCTTCCCTGCCGGTTCAGGGTCACACCGGAAGTGTGTGTTTTGCGTGTATGCGTGTGAACCCCCGTTGCTCCCAGGTTAAACTGGTCTGCACATGCGCAGAGCATTATTTTCACTCCAATGATTTGGCTCCGTAAATTTGGCTCTGGTGGACGAATTTCAAGCTGGAGGACCGGTTCAGGGGCGTGTCCAGCCGGCCATCGCTGCCGGTTCGGCGAGCAGGGGGAAATTCCCGCTACTGGTTCTATAGGACCTGTCTGAACCAGCAGGAACCCACCTATGGTACAGTCACATTCAGAGAACAGTTTTTGTAACTGTTCTTGAAAAGGCGGGCTAGATCTTAAGCCTTTACATTCCGTTTCCAAAGCCCATGACCTTGGGATGATGAGCCGATGTCTCAGGATGGCATTAAGTTTAGTTTTGGTTTTCCCATCCCACCAGGTCCTTCCACTCCTAGTTTATGGCAGGCTGACATCTAGTGAAGCAGGGCTAGAGCAAAGGTTGGCAGTTCTGATGCTACCAGTACTTCTTATTAGGGCTCATCTTACTAAAATGCATACTTCACAATGCTACTTAGATATTTTCATTGTGAGATATTAACAGTTGCGGCCAAGTGACAGTTTTCCCAGTTCACTTTTTTTTTAAATTATCAGAGGACCAATTATCAGTTTAGGCTTCATTTATGGAAACAGTTATTTTATTGGAACTTGATAGGGTCTTTAGAAATTTAATTTCTGATTTCTAAACCCTATTACAAAATCTACATCATGAAATATGGCAGTAGATGCACAGTTAATGCTACATTATATCCTATGGTCTCAAAATGAGGCAAAATCTGTGTTATTCATCTGGTGTTAACGTGGAGGGCAATTCAAAATCCAATAAAGGGAAAAGAATCATATACCATTGTGATACTTATATTACATTAAGTAACAGTCTTCAGAAGATTTACCTAGGTTTCACAATATCCTGTAAAATTGGCTGGTTGCAAACATTGTTAAATATCTTCCCTCACATTAGTATGTGCCATTTAGCTAACGATATGTCAAATAAGTATCTTATTAAACCTTAAATTAAATCTACGTTGGCAAGTTGTACAGTAGCTTAGTATATTAGACATGAGCAAAATCATCTCCAATAAGTACAGAACAGATTTCCTAAGCTTAAGAGGAGAAAAAACTGACCATGAAATCTGTGTTCATTTATTTTATGTTGGACAGCTATTTATTGGGAGATCTTTCATGCAGTTTCAAGACATTTGCTTTTGATGAAAAATGGTGTAACCAGTGGTGTGATTCAAATTTTTTAACACTAGTTCTCTGCCCTAGTGACTGGCTGGGTGGGCGTGGCTGGGTGGTCATGTGACTGAGTGGGCGTGCCAATTTGACATCACTCACAGAAAGGTAGGGCGGTGCAGGCGGGTCGATGCTGCAGAGACAGGGCGATTTCCAAGTACCATTCCGAGCTCCTTCCCCTCCCCCCTTGGGGTGATAAAATGTGTTCGGCAGGCAGTCACGATCTTTAGATGGGCTTTTATTTTGTCAGCCCAAGAGGATGGGGAAGGGGCTCGGATTGGTATGTAGAAAATCGCCCTGTCTCTGCAGTATCCATTGTTTGCCAGAGGGCAGGCAATGGGAGGTGGCAGCGGTGGCAGGCAAGCGGGCTGGGGCATGGGGACCGCAGGGAAGGCAGCGGGGAAGGCAGGCAAGCATGGCTGGGCCGCGTATGCCACATGGGAGGTAGCTGGGCGAGAAGCAAAGGAAGAATCAGCAGGCAGAGATCACCTGGGCCACATGGTCGAGGCAAGCGAGGGAATCAGAGAGCAGCAGCAGCTATGCCACGGGCGTGACTCTAGGCATTGCCCAAGGCAGGCGAGGCATGATAAGGAGTGAGTGGGAGGGGCGGGGAGGGGCAGGGCCAGTCAGTGGTGCAATTTGCTGATTCATCGAACTGCACAGAATTGTAACAATCGGTTTGCCCAAACCGGTCCGATCCAGCTGAAGCCCACCTCTGAGTGTAACTATTATTCAAACCAACAGTTTAAAAACTCTACAATATGCTATAGCTATATAATTCTAAGAGAGGGATAAACTGCTTAGGAATTTTAGAATATAAAGAGAATGTCACACTCTTCCATAATGGCTGCCAAAATGGGCATGATCAGAACACAGACTGAGAATTCCCCACTTTAGGACAGTCACTATCATAGAAGCTTACTATTGGCCCTGTTGAATCAGAGGCGTTTTCACACTATAACCATCACCAATGATTGGTATAAAAACCATGTATAAATCATAATAAAAGAATAGCAGACTTGGAAAAGACCTTGGAGGCTTTCTGGTTTAAGCTCCTGCAAAAGCATGAGACCTACACCATTCTGGACAAATGGCTGTCCAATCTCTTCTTAAAAACCTACAGTGATTGAGCACTTCTGAAGGCAAGCCATTCCACTGGTTAATTGGTCTCACTGTCAGGAAATTTCTCCTGTCTTGCTTAAACCTCTAGTCCCCCAAATATTGGAATATGCACACTTGGAATATTGTATCCAGTTTTGGTTGCTACGATATTAAAAAGATGTTTTTTATTTTATTTATTTATTTATTTATTTTGTCAACACGTGTACAAGATAACAGGTATGATATAAACATAAACAAAAGCAAAGTACGGATAGGTAAAAATTAGACAATAGGACAGAAGGACAGGGACGGTAGGCACGATGGTGCGCTTATGCACGCCCCTTACAGACCTCTTAGGAATGGGGTGAGGTCAACTGTAGACAGTCTAAGGTTAAAGTTTTTGGGGTTTGGGGAAGAAACCACAGAGTCAGGTAGTACACTGATCACTCTGTTGCTGAAGTCGTATTTTCTGAAGTCGAGTTTCGAGCGGTTTACATTGAGTTTGAATCTATTGTGTGCTCTTGTATTGTTGCGGTTGAAGCTGAAGTATTCATTGACAGGTAGGACATTGTGGCAGATGATTTGATGAACTACATTTAGATCAGATCGAAGGCTGTTGAGACTCTAGAAAGAGTGCAGAGAAGAGCAACAAGAGAGTGCTCTTCTATGCACTCTTTCTAGAGTCTCGACATCTTTTTTATATCGTAGCAACCAAAATTGGATACAATATTCGAAGTGTGCCTATTCCAATATTCAATATTCCACATGTTTATTTCCTAAGAATGGTTATGGAGTTTTGCACCTTTTTCTTTCCAAATTCCTGCTTATTTAAAGTCAATCCTATTACAATTAAAGACAGAGAGAAAGATCAGAGAATTTGTCTCGGTGGTAGAAAGGAGTCCCAAGGCATCACTTTGTCAGTCCTTGGTTCAAGTCATATTGAGCATCTTCTTTTTTTTTATTATTTTTCATTTACTACCAAAGGCTGTATTTGCACCACATGCTTAACCTGATGAATGAATTGACCCAGTTTCTGCATCAAAACCAACAACTAAAGAAACAGGCTGGGTTCACAAAAATGCTAAGCAACCAAAAAAAAAAAAATGAGAGCGAGAAATGAATCAAAATGTAAATAGGCTTGGCTTGTTATGTGGCTGTGAAGTCTTTAAGTAATTTGTTCAAGATTGTAGTGTGAACACACCAAATTTGTGTATGCAGGTGGATTAATGCATTTCACACAGGACCCATCTGGGGAGAAAAAATACCATGAAATGAAAAGAAATGAAGAAAGGAAAGAAAACAGCTGAGCCAGAATCTCCAGTGAGAATATCTCATACTACAGAAATTTGCACACAATAAGTATCACTATTAAAACACATATTTGGATGCACAGATGGATAGTAACCAGTTTAGAGCCAGTTCAGAAAGTAACTAGATGTATTCAGACAATAGAGCCATTAGTGTTTCCCAGTGCTTACAGCTTCATAGATCTGCCACAATCAAATAGAATAGAATAGAATAGAATAGAATAGAATAGAATAGAATAGAATAGAATAGAATAGAATAGAATAGAATAGAATTCTTTATTGGCCAAGTGTGATTGGACACACAAGGAAGTTGTCTTTGGTGCATATGCTCTCAGTGTACATAAAATAAAAGATACATTTGTCAAGAATCATGAGGTACAACACTTAATGATTGCCATAGGGTACAAATCAGCAATCAGGAAGGCATCAAATCCTAAATATCAGCTGCTGGGGACCAATCATAGATTATTTCTGTCCTGCTGGTAAACTTCCAAGATGCCATTGGCCATCCAATGGGAGATTCAGGCTGCATTCACACATTGTGGAAAGCCATGAAATGGTTTGCTTGATTTTTGGCATAGTGTATTGTGTTAAACCAGCCAGTTATGATATGCTAATTATGGTTTATGATTCAACCACTTGTGATATATTCCGTAAATGTTGACAAAATGAAACAGTTTAATGCAATGCGTTCATCCATAGTTAGAAAGCTGAGATATATGAGAGAGAAAGTGATATAAATGAGAGAGAGAGAGAGAGAGAGAGAGAGAGAGAGAGAGAGAGAGAGAGAGAGAGAGACAGAGACAGAGACAGAGACAGAGACAGAGACAGAGACAGAGACAGAGAGAATATACCGTAGACAAATATATATGATAGACAATAATAGCTCAATAAACAGACAGTTGGATGATAGACAAAGAAACAGAAATGACCATCCTTATTCTTTTCTTATAACCTTAGCAATATTGTGTCAAACAATATTTACCTTACTTCATTCCTGACAATTGAGAAGATGAGTGAACATAAATGAAGATGATATTTCTTTCAGAATTTATAAAGGGGTGTAGAGTTGCCTCTCTTTGGTAGTGTTGAACAGATGGGATCTTTAACTTTAAAAAAAATACAGCAACATGAACAATCACCTATAGTAAATTTGGGGCTCTTTCCATATTCCATCCTGGGAGAATAATGATCTGACCTTCAAGAAGTGGTCAGATAACCACAGAACTCTGGATGATGAAGGAGTCATTCTCCAAAGCATAGTGAAGATGAACTTTCTGTGCCACTATGAGACAATTTGAACAACTGACTTGGTTTCATGTGGGATCTTTTAAAAAGTTTTACAAACCTATGTAGAACAGACCCAACTTTTTTTTTAAAAAAAATAATCTCATTAATGCAAGCAACACATCAGTAAACCTTATGGATGAAATGAACAAAGCTACAAGGACATTCTGTTTGCACAATGACCTAGAGCTTCTGAATTTCAGATAGTTTTAAAATTACCTTTTATTGTGAAATAGAGTTCCTGGAGGTATCTAGATCATCCCACCCAGTGCATTTACCCTAGTCATGCAAAAACTATCTATGCTCTGCTTTAGGGGCACACAACTTTGAAGAAAGTGCTGCTCAAAAACTGCATAAATTATGTATATAGGGCTTTCCTCCCCTTGCACACATAGAAGCATATACCCTACCAGCACACACTCACATTTACACCCAATAGTCTTCATAGCTATAGCAATAGCACTTAGACTTATATACTGCTTCATAGTGTTTTACAGCCCTCTCTAAGCGGTTTACAGAGTTCAGCCTATTGCCCCCAACAATCTGGGTCCTCATTTTACCCACCTCGGAAGGATGGAAGGCTGAGTCAACCTTGAGCCGGTGAGATTTGAACAGCTGAACTGCTGAACTGCAGCGCTGCACTTTAACCACTGCGCCACCTCAGCTCTTCATAGCCTTTACTGGGAAGAAAAGGGAAGACCACACCTCACTGCTGTGCCCCATGCCTGCTCCCCAACAAAGGAAAATAAAAGTGGCTAGCTACCACCATTGGAAGTTTTCAGTCGCTTAGATAGGAAGAATGGGGAAGAATAACAGAATAACAGAGTTGGAAGGGTCCTTGGGCATCTTCTAGTCCAACCTCCTGCTCAAGCAGGAAACTTGTTGGCAAATAGTTGTCCAATCTTTTCTTAAAAACAAAAAAATAAAACTCCAGTGTTGGAGCACCCACAACATATGGAGGCAAGTTGTTGAACCGATTATTTTAATTGTCAGGAAATTTTTCGTTATCTCTAGGTTGGTTCTCGCCTTGATTCTCTCCTTATTTATTGGTTGGTTCTCTCATTGCAACTTGTCCTGCCTTCGGGTAATTTGAAGAATAGATTGACCCCTTTTCTTCTTTGTGGCAGCCCCTTAGATATTGGAACACAGCTCTCATGTCTCCTCTAGTCCTTCAATGAGTCTATTCTACTGTTGCTTTCTTGAAAACAGAGACGAGTTCCCTTTAGCCTCTTCAATAAGAGACTTATTGAATTATCTAATTATTATTATCTGGAGGCTAAAACATATGATGAACGATTACAGGAACTGGGCATGACTAGTCTAGTGAAGAGGAGGACCAGGGGAGGCATGATAGCAGTGTTCCAATATCTCAGGGGCTGCCGAAGAGAGGAGGGAGTCAACCTATTTTCCAAAGCACCTGAAGGCCAGACAAGGAATAATGGATGGAAACTGATCAAGGAGACATTCAATCTAGAAATTTTCTGACAGTGACATTTTCTGACAGTGAGAGCAATCAATCAACGGAACAGCTTGCCTTCGGAAGTTATGGGAGCTTCATCACTGGAGGCTTTCAAGAAGAGACTGGATTGCCATCTGTCAGAAATGGTGTAGGGTCTCCTGCTTGGGCAGGAGTTGGACTAGATGACTTACAAGGTCCCTTCGAACTCTGTAAATCTGTTAAATCTCTCCTTCCAAGCTTTTCTTATATGATCAGAAATGGTTTTGCAAGAAAAATATAGATCCTTGATGATTGCATTTGTTGTTGTAATCCCATACCAAGTAATGGGACAAAACTAGACTGAATGGATTTCCACTTTTCTGTATTTTTATTTTTCCATTAAGACTGATTTGGTCTGAGCCCATAAAAAGCCTGTGCTTGTCAGGGTAACAGTATGGCCGGGATGATCATACATTCAACAATGTATGATTAAAACCATTAAGCAACAACAGCAACAAAGCTAACACCATTAGAAAAAGGACATTGCTCAACCAACCTCACAATTGCACATTTCCTCTCCCCAGTGACCCTCCAACATCTGAGTCTCAACATTCCTGGAACTGTTCAGCAACGTTCTCATTTGAGCAGGTTTTTATATGGCAGGGTTAATTGGGTGGACGATAATTTGAGATTAGGGATACAACATGTGTTACATTTAATAGTTTGGTGCATATTTGTTAGTTTCAGAGGACTTCCAAGTATTGTTACCTGGCCTTTGCTTTCGGGGTGCAAAGTGTTACACAGCCTTACATGTATCACACAATTTGCTGTACAGCTCCCTGCATTTCACTATCTGTCTGTGTTAAGAAGAAATGGTAGGACCAGCTGTCAAAGCAAAAAATTTAATGCATGATATTAAACACACCACATGCTGCGTCTGACATGCTAGGGCCCTAGATATTTTTAATAGTTTGTTGCAAGGGAATTAGCCAAACATTGGGTTAAAATGTCATCTGCAGCATTTCCCATCTGTTGTTCTGGCAAGAGCTTATTTCACCTTGACTTGCTCCGCTTGTAGAATAATGATAACCTATTGTAGCAAACTCCGCAGAGCAACCTGAAATTTCTGACTGGATTTAGGCCAGCTGAAAGAGGATAAATATACAACTGTGCACCAAGTGATTACTCTCAGTCATTGCTCCCAAACTCCTGCACATCAGCAAGTTTATTTTTCTTGAGGCTCTTCGCCTGTCTGAAGAAATAAATGTCACTTATGTGGGGAGAAGCAGGTCAACCCTGAATTGAGCCCCCCAAAAACAATAATAATCCCAGTCTTGTGTTTTTTTTTTGTTAAGACCACCAGGAGCCACCAACTTCTGAAACGTGATTTGCAAGCCTCATAATTAACATTACAGTCCCATTGTCCCTTTGTATACTTATGCATGTTATAAATCAGGTCACCATGTCAGCTTCCTCTGCTTTATCACATTCTGTCCTGTTACAGCATAATGGATTCCCACCTTGGATCTCCAGATCAGAGGTGGGTTCCTACCGGTTCGGACCGGTTCTATAGAATAGGTAGTAACTTGGCGGCCTGGGTCACTGGAACTGGCAGCGACCCAGGCCTGCCACGCCCCCAAACTGGTTCTCTCGGCGGCGCCTACAGAGCCGCCATCTTGTTTCTTGCTTCTGCGCATGCGCAGAAGACTTTTTTAGTACTGCGCATGCACACGCGCACGGTGCTTCTCTGAGTGAACCGGCAGTAACACCATCCAGAACCCACCCCTGTCACGGTGTGAATATTGCCAGTTGTATGTATATGCAGGGTGATGCATCTCTATCCTAATATTATGGTACATTCCAATACAAGCAGGACACGTGATGTGATCTTCTGCGCATGTGTGCATTCCTGATTCTCCATTATTCTCTTCTGCCTTTGACTCTGACCGGAACGGTCACGATTTATTAGCAAGGATGTAACTATTCATGATTTATTGTTTTTGTACCGAAATAAATATTTTCTATTAGACTTTTAATCTCGGCTTTATTTCTAAATGTCTGAATTCCAAGAAAAGATCCACATCGCCTCTATGAGATTTATTCTCACCTTAACAACCCCTGCTCCAAATGTTGGACAACCTCTCCTCTTATCCTCAATTAATAGGGCCAATGGTTGAGGATGATGGGCGCTGTAGGAATGCAAGACTCAGAGTTGGCAATAAGTACCCCAGAATGTTGATTTGGTAGTATGTATAGAGGAGTCACCTGTAGTTTGTAGTTACATGGGGTTTAAATCCCTTTTTGGTGGGGTAGAAAAGGAGACTGCCCATTTTTAGAAGAGTTCTCTCTCTCTTTTTTTTTTAAATCAAAAATGTCAGCGACAGCAAAATAAAGGGTCCAACCACCAAAACAAAAATCACGATCCCTGCTACAGAGTTCAGTACAGAACTTCCGAGTTGAGAGAATTTGGGCAGGGCCTAACACTGGTGGTCTGTATCTTCCTTCCTGCTCATGGAAATATGGTGAGTTGCATTGAATAGCTTACAAACTCCTCGCCAGGACTGTGGGAGGCACCAAAGCAGAAGTGCTCATTCAAAGTCAGGGCTTTTCTTAAACTCAAGGCTCCCAACTCACTCCGGTCTATTAACGGGCAAGGAAATCACTGCCTAGGGTTAGATGTCAGGTCCCACGGCAAGAATCACAGGTTATGATTCTTCCAAGCTTTGTCTACAGGTATGTTTCATACCTGTAGACAAAATCTTGCCAGACTGAAGACTCTTCTACCTGCATCTACAATATACCCTGTAAACTATTAAGGAGGGTCTATCCTCAACCTCTTTTTCTCACACTTACTACTCTGAATGAGTAACCTCTTATTCCTCTGGAATATTTGGTCTAGTTAGTACATGGGTGCCAAACTCATGGCGTCATGTTCCCATCATGTGACATTTCGTGACGTTTTTCCCCCTTCACAGAGTTGGGGTGGGATGGCCTGAGCGTGACGCATCTGGCCCATGGGCTGCCAGTTTCACACCCCTGGTCTAGTAGTTAAGGCATCTGGTTAGAAAGCGGGAGACCATGAGTTCAGGTTCTGCCTTAGCCATGCAAGCCAGCTGGGTGACTTTGGGCCAGTCATCTCTTTCAGTCCAACCCCTTCACAGAGTTATTGTTGTGGGGAAAAAATAGGAGGAGGAAGTGTTTGGATATGTTCCCTGCCTTGAGTTATTTGTAAAAATAATAAAGGTGGAATACAAATAAATAAATAAATAAAATGCAGCCCCTCCCTCTGAGGAATCCATCCTTTAAGTATGAGATGAGATGATAGTCTGAAGCCCGATGAAAGAGGGTTTGAGAGGCAAACATTATTCCAGTGACAAGGAAGTGAAAACTGCAATGAAGAAGTGGCTCAAAGAACAGTCAACAAAATTTTACGAGGCAGGGATACATGCTCTCATTCGAAGGTGGAACATTGCTATTGAGAAAACGATGACTATGTTGAGAAGTAGAGATGTGATCCACAGAGGACCAGCTTCATTTTGATGTATGCTACATGTTCCTGTGTTGGTAATTATACCTGTCCTAAAGAAAATGGCATTGCTTTTTGACTCACCCTGGTATATTCCATCACATTAGAGAGTGAAAAAGAGAAAGCTGCAAGGCTGCAAGGCAAAGGCAGAACTAAGGCAAAATGAGAGAAAGAGGGAGGGAGGGAGGGAGGGAGGGAGGGAGGGGGAGAGAGAGAGAGAGAGAGAGAGAGAGAGAGAGAGAGAGAGAGAGAGAGAGAGAGAGAGAGAGAGAGAGAGAGAGAGAGAGAGAGAGAGAGATTGTATTTCTACAATGCCCTGAATGCATATCGTGTTGTTTGCCAATCTAAGCAAGCAAATATCTTTTCCTATGACACTAAAAAGTAAACAGATATGCCCTTGTAATGACATTTAGGGATATTCCATTTCTGTAATCTAACACAGAAAGCCAGTTTGGTGCAGTGGTTAAGGTATCAGACTAAAAACCAGGAGACTGTGAGTTCTAGTCCCACCTTAGGCATGAACCCAACTGTGTGACCTTGAGCCAGTCACTTTCTCTCACATCTGGAAAGAGGAAGGCAATGGCAAACGACATTCAAAAAAATATTTGCCAAGGAATCTCCAAGCATATGTCCAGGCAGTTGCTGACTAAAAGCACAACAACAATAAAACCCCAACAAAATAGATTTTAGTGAAAGAGGTATGTTATGCCTGTTGGGTATGTGGCACACTAATATTATTGGTGGTTCCTGAGAAAACAGTAAGGAATTGCTTTGCATTTGTGTATGATTTTTTTTCTAGTGAACTTTGACAGTGCAATTAAAGCTGACAGTAAGAGGCTGGATACAAAGGCATTTGTATATATCTGTGTGTGTGTGTGTGTGTGTGTGTGTGTGTGTGTGTGTGTGTGTGAGAGAGAGAGAGAGAGAGAGAGAGAGAGAGAGAGAGAGAGAGAGAGAGAGAGAGAGAGAGAGAGAGAGAGAGAGAAGCAGTTCAAAATAAGTCAAGATGGCATTCATATAATAAAGTGTTGGGGCTTTAATCAATTGGTTGCAACATCCATTTATTCTTTTTTTTTTAACCCTGACTGGTTATCATATGTTATTTGCCTGTGCTTTAAACATTTCACCTTCTCCATCAAAAACCAAATCCTAATTACCAAAAAGGAATAGGGGCCTAAATTTAAGACCATCCTGCCCCTCCCTCCCTCCCTCACTAGAACATGAAGATGAATTTCCCGTCTGCCTCTTTTTGCAGTATTCCCAGGAAATCTAAGACAACCTTCTCATTTTAGAGTTAAATAATTTACTGGAAAGCCTAGTCTTCTTTCCAGGATCAATACAGTGGAGGTCACCAGAAGGCCAATGCCAACTTTAGTTAAAATCACAAGCCTCTAGTGAAGTTGAATATTCCCTGCCAATAAACGGAGGGGAAAGGATCTCAAAACATAAATCCACACTGCCTTTATCGGAGAGGAATCTATCTCTTTCTCTCTCTATGTGTGTAGGTATGAGAGACACAGGGAAAAATAATAATAATACACCCAACCTCCTTATTTGAAAATGAAGTTCAGAAAGAAAAGCTGCTTTATTCTAATTATAATTCTTTCGATATCGGCGTAGGAAAGGGTAAGAAGCCATAATGAACTTCTCTTTATTACTTTTCGGGCAAGGTGGCCTAGAATTTTTCATAACAAATTTTGCAGCTTTCCTTCCACTTTAATAAAAAAAGCATCCCAAGGCACAAATTCCTGGTGTGTTTATTTCCTTTATTTTAAGCAAATAAGTCCGAGTGACAACTGGAAAATTGTCCATAGGAGACCTTTCGGTATCCTTAAATCAGTTAAATTGGGGGCTTCGGTGTTTTGTGACTATGAAGACAGGAGTTCACTTTGGACTTTGTTCAATGTTTCCACTTTCCATGCATTAACCTGATCAGCTGGTTCTAGGGATAGGATAGGATAGGATAGGATAGGATAGGATAGGATAGGATAGGATAGGATAGGATAGGATAAGACAGGACAGGACAGGACAGGACAGGATAGGACAGGACATAGAAATAATAGAAATAATAGAAATAATAGAAATAATAGAAATAATAGAAATAATAGAAATAATAGAAATAATAGGAATAATAGAAATAATAGAAATAGAGAACAGAACAGAATAGAATACTTCGTTTGGCCAAGTGTGATTAGACACACAAGGAATTTGTAAAGATTTATAAAGGCACTTCACAAAGCTTGTTAGCATGCAATTCAGTAATGGGTTCTAAAACTCTTTACTACCGGTTCGTGTGCATGCTCTTTCTCACGCGCAATGCTACTATGCATGCGCAGAAGTTTCTGCACATGTGCAGAAGCATCCCGGGTGGGTGGGTGGAGCCTCCCACCGACGACGCTACCAGTTCTTAGAAGCGGGCCGTACCGGGAGCAACCCACTGCTGATGCAATGTATTTAAAAAAGAAGAAGAATTGATTGCTTGGATGACTTTCCCTGGCTTTCTGTGCATGTGTGGGTCCAGATGGTTATGGAGTGATCCCCATGGAAGTATTGTCTGTGCATGCACATTCATGCACATGAAGTACAAGACAGCTTCATAGGTGAGTAGAAATTAACACCAAGATTAATACTAGACCCGTGATGGCGAGCCTACGGCACGGGTGCCACAAGTGGCACGCGGAGCCATATCGGTGGGCACACGAGCTCAGGTCCGGCGTGCATGTGCGCACCGGCCGGCTGATTTTCAGGCCTCCTGGGCCCACTGGGAGTCAGGAAACAGGCTGTTTCCAGCCTCAGAGGGGGTGGGGAAGGCCGTTTTCGTCCTCCCCAGGCTCCTAGGAAGGCTCTAAAGCCTGGGGAGAGCAAAAAATGGGCATGCCATTGCATGCTGGGAGTGGGGTTATTGTTCACTGCTTGATTGGTCTAGTACAGTGATGGCGAACCTTTTTTGGTTCGTGTGCCAAAAAGGGGGGGGGATGCGGGGGATCACGTGTGTGCGTGCCCACACCCATAATTCCATGCACCCCACGCATGGGCGCCCAAGAACCCCACAGCCTCAAAGTGGCTGTTTAACTTTTAAAGACGGAAGACTTCACTCCCACTAATACATTTTGCACAGCAACTCTTTTTAATGTTTTGCATATCTCTAGTTAATTCCTCCGTCATTCTGGGCTATGGTGGGTTGGATTTTTTTTCTTCTAGATTTTTGAGAAGCAGTTGGGAAATTAAGTTATCTGAAGTGAATTATCACTCAGAGATTAATAATGAAGAATATCTAAATAATATCTCAATTTTGTCTGAAGTGGTGTAGGGTTTCCTGCCTAAGCAGGGGGTTGGACTAGAAGACCTCCAAGGTCCCTTCCAACTCTATTATAGTTATTCTATTCTATTTAAAGTGTGTGATCTGTTATAGAGTGCAGAGAAAAAAAGAGAAAAAGATGATGTAAAATTGAGATGGCCATTTTAAGGGAGAAAAAGGAGAATGTGAAGTGTTGATTATGATGATGATGATGATGATGATTGATGATGATGATGATGATGATGGTGGTGATGATGATGATGATTGATGATGGTGATGATGCAGTGGGAAAAAAGGGTTAAATCAAGCTAAATTTTACCAATGCCAAATTAAAAGCCTAATTTAAAAAATGGTTTGTTGCCTTTAATAATCCATTATAATTCTTACATTATCTATCTCTGTCTACTTTAGAATGGTCCAGTGTAAACATTTCTGAACATTGCAACAAAGTCCAGGGTTTTTCCCCCCCACAGTTTTGTTTTAATATACTTCCACTTGAATAGTTATATTTTGCATAGCTTTTCATCATTTCGGTATTTTGATCAGATTGCCTTGGCCTGCAACAACATCTCTGGTGTCCTCTAGCTGGCCTCCTCATTGGGATTTTGATTTTTGGAAAGGAATATCCATTGCTCATGTTCTCATAAGACCCTTCATTTGTAATGTCCCTGTCTAGATAAAGAGCACTCAGCATTTTCAAGGTCATCAGTGATAGCACTGTACAAAATTAGAGAGCTGGTCTGTTCTTGAATCTTTCTCCTGTTGTCATGAAAAGCTTGCCACTTACACAAAATGTTGTGTGTTTGGACCTGGCGAGTGCGTGGCAACCACATGCCTTTCCTCTGCAGGTACGTTCTAAAGGGATCCGAAGAAATGGAACTTTCTAGGAAAAAGTGTCATTTTTTTCAGAGGAAAAGAGAAGAATGGATTGTAGACTGCTGCAAACTCTTGTTTAAGCAATTTGGAACATTGTGCCCTTTGAGATGAGATCCGTCCCCACCTTCTTGGCCTTCCCAAAGGGCCTGAACCCATGGTTCAGCCAACTGGCTTGTGGTCTGGATGGAGGCATATCATCTTGGAGGTGGCTAGTAGACCTGTGAAATGGAGATGAATGCTGCCCACTGTAATCAGCAACAATCAGCAGAGTGAATTCTGCAGGAATTCCATTCCTTCCTCCTCGTAGAGGTCCCACCTCCACCCCGTGTATAGTTATTTTTATTTGCTTTCCTGTTGACTGAATGTTTTAACCAGGGGTGAAATCCAGCAGGTTCTAACAGGTTCTGGAGAACCGGTAGCGGAAATTTTGAGTAGTTAAGAGAACCGGTAGCAGAAATTTTGAGTAGTTTGGAGAACTAGCAAATACATCTCTGGCTGGCCCCAGAGTGGGGTTGGAATGGAGATTTTACAATATCCTTCCTCCAGGAGTGGGGAGGGAATGGGGATTTTGCAGTATCCTTCCCCTGGAGTGGGTTGGGAATGGAGATTTTGCAGTATCCTTCCCCTGCCATGCCCACCAAGCCATGCCCACCAAGCCACACCACGCCCACCAAGCCACGCCCACAGAACCGGTAGTAAAAAAATTGGATTTCACCACTGGTTTTAACTTTTCATCAGCGGTGGATTGCTCCTGGTTCGGCCAGATTCTAAGAACCGGTAGCGCCGGTGGCGGGAGGCTCCGCCCACCCACCTGGGACACTTCTGTGCATGCGCAGAAGCTTCTACACACGCGCAGTAGCATTGCGGGAGCGCAAGCGCGAACCGGTAGTAAAGGGTTTTAGAACCCACTACTGTTTTTAATGCTTTAATCTTTTGACGTTTTAATATTTATTATTTATAACATTGTGAGTCACCTAGAATCACTTGATAGTAAGAGGGGTGGCATATACCTTTGATAGATAGATAGATAGATAGATAGATAGATAGATAGATAGATAGATAGATAGATAGATAGATAGATAGATAGATAGATAGATAGATAGATAGATAGATAGATAGATCTGCTTCTTCTTATGCCATATCCGTCATCGGATGTTGGCAATCCTATTGTCCAATTTCTATCAACGAAAAAGTGCTGCTGAGTTTTGTCCAAACCAGTCCCTTAGATTTTGAAACCATTATGTTCTTCTTATGCCTGGACCTCGTTTGCCTTCAATCTTTCCCTGGAGGATTAAGTGAAGGATGCCGTATTTTTCTGGGTGTCACATCACATGTCCAAATATTCTAACTTTCGCTTTTTTAGATGATAGATAGATAGATAGATAGATAGATAGATAGATAGATAGATAGATAGATAGATAGATAGATAGACAGACAGACAGACAGACAGACAGAGAGGAAAAAAATAGAAAAATGGAAAAATGGAGAATATTAAGCTTTTGTACTGCTTAGCCCAGAGTTCCACAGCCCCCTGTCCGTGGCATGCCAGAAACTGGGCCATGCAAACAAGCAAAGCCCCATCCATGGGACGCAGGCAGACTGCGAAACTACACCTCCTCCGGTATGCAGACAAAATATCTCTCCACTGAATTGGTCTGTGGTGCCCAAAAGGTTGGAGGCTGCTGGCTTAGTCTATTCAGACTAAGAATTCTCAATGGAACATAGCAGTGTGTTGTATAATTGTGTTCTTTCTAGCCTCTGCATCAAATCCTTCCAGTGTGGGCTTTCTGCCTCTTCTTTTTGCTGAACCTGTACTTGGAGGAAAAAATGTTTCCATGTGCATGTATGCAGTGTCTCCGACTGCTTCCCAGGGATGGCTAGGTCTACATCTGAGCTAGGATGAATTTTATGAGCACGGATGGCTGGTTATAACTACTGTTCCTGTCCTGTCTTCATAGGACACAGATGCATACAGCCTGAACATCTGTAGGAAACATAGATTTGTGTAGAGGATGCCCTCTTTTAGGGACTGCCTCATTTAGCTATCGTTTGTAGCAGAGGTGGGTTCCTCCCGATTCGGACCGGTTTGCCCGAACTGGTAGCGACCCGCTGGTAACGTCACCATGACGTGATGGAACAGCTTCGGTTGGTGCCAGTCCTTGGGCGCCACCATCTTTTATTTATTTATTTTTGAAATTTTTTAGAATTTTTTTTCTTCTGAGCATGTGCAGAAGCCAAGTTTCCGGCACTATGCATGCAGTCGCCATCTTGTTTTCGGCTTCTTTTTAAATTTTTTTTTAATTTTTTCTTCTGATCATGTGCAGAAGCTGAGTTTCTGGCACTGTGCATGCGGTCGCCATTTTTTTATTTTTCGGCACTGCGCATGCACGTTTCATGCGGGTGCGGCCATGCAGCACAGCCACGTGGCACAGGAGGAAGCGAACCGGCAGCGAGGTAAGTTAGAACTCACCTCTGGTTTGTAGTTTTAACACTGATGGGAAAATCACTTTATGGCCATTCCTCCCTTTTACAATCTTCTCCAATTTGTAAAGCAAAGGAAAGGTGAAGTAAGATCATAAGCACAATTGTTATTTCACTTAGCAGCCAGATTGCTTAATGATCAAGTTGCCGATTTCAGTTGTGGTCACTAAACAAGGACTACCTGTATATGTGCAAGTTTGCTCGAAGACATTCCTATTTGGGAAGATAGTGCATGGAAATAAAGTCACATGAATAATATTGGAGGGGCTAACTGGGATAGGATTGATAATTGGTAATGTATTAATATAGCCACATACCATATAATCTTGGGAAATGTAGTTCTGCTGGAGTATTGAACTAGCCAACCCTTATTATGGCTTGGAAATTAAAAAAAATTAGTATTTGGCTATAAATTTACCAGGAATAGCAGGACTGTAAGTGATATTACAAAGTTGAACAACATCCAGAAAGCAGCAATGACAAACAATGTCCATATTGAACAATTAACTTATTTAAGTAGCATGCAATTTTCTCTTAAACTTATTTATTGGCCCAAAACCTGAGTTTATCACATACATATCAAGCTAAATTAACCCAATTCTTAAAAATATAAAAAAAGCTTGAGGACACAATTCTGGTTTATCCTTGAAGTCCATCTCAAGAGATAATATCCTTCTCGTTGCAGATTCAGCTGATTCATGTTGCAAACTGCAGCGTCCACTGCAGAAAAGCCTAAAGGGGCATCACAATTATCACACTCTCTGAAAAGCCTGTTTTGCTTTCCTCTGATTCATGGCCTTGATATGTTGCATCACTATGTGGCAACCGGTTAACAATTTGCCCTTGAAATAACTTCTTTTAGCCTCTCCTACTGACTTATTAAATTACACATGACAAACCCATCAGAAGATTTTTTTGTTTAAGCATTCCGCGGCCTGAAAAACTGGTTGCCGTTGATTTTCCCAAGTATAACTTTTGCTGCTGTGACCTCCTTCCTCGTTCTCAGCTTTCAAGGAATAAAAATCAAAGCATTGCAAATGTTTTGACTATTTTCTTTTACTAGCGATCTCCTAATGGAATGCCTTTGTCATTTGGGAAAACAATATGATACATGCCATGACATTGAGTCTGCTTAATGCTTAAATTGGAATGAAGGGTTTGCTGAGTTAGCTTAATTCTGATTGGCTATCAGGATGCTTGGGTTCCTCCCCCCCCCTTAGTTATTTATTTAGCTGATTTATAGCTTGTCTTCCTCATTAATCTGGGCACTCAAGGTGGTTAATAATTAGCAATCAATTGTACAAAATAAACATTTGAAGTCATATATTGAACTCGGTGTAAA
This sequence comes from Diadophis punctatus similis, assembly GCA_023053685.1. Lineage (NCBI taxonomy): Eukaryota > Metazoa > Chordata > Lepidosauria > Squamata > Dipsadidae > Diadophis > Diadophis punctatus. Next base: position 70,009,592 of record JALIGW010000005.1, read on the forward strand.
CATCAACAAACAATTAAAGCATGGTGAATATGATCCATCTTGGCTGGCTCAGGAATTCTGGGAGTTGAAGTCCACAAAAGGGCCATGGTTCCCCAAAGAGATTGGAAGCTCAGTACAATTCCAAAGCAGTATATTCGACTATTTTGTAGCATCACAAGGGGAGAATCTCTTTTGCATGGCATAATTAGATCGTTAGATTAATGCCTAACAGTGGGGAAAAATCTTCAGAAGAATCTTTCCTAAAGATTTGCAGTGGGAAAGGCAGCTGTTCACACCCCAAACTATATATAACAAGGGAAATTGTTTTCTGTCCCAATAATTTTGCAAGCAATACAGATTTTTTCAGAATAAGCGTTGTGTGATTCTTGGACTTTGCAGGAATTATCAGTTTACTGTCTTGTTTGACACCAATTGCCACTTCTAGTATTTTCTCAAATATAGCTCCAAGTACAGGGGTGGGCTGCTGGGGGTTCGCAGGGGTTCAGGAGAATCTCTAGCTAAGATTCTGTGCAGTTCGGAGAACCCTCTAATCCCACTCCTGGCTAGCTCTGCCCACCCCACCCCACCCCTCCCAGGAGTCCCCACACAGCCCGTTTTGGATGCAGGTAAGTGTAGGGCATGCACAGAGACTCGGGGAGGGTGAGAAATGGGCCTCCAGAGGGCCTCGGGAGCCTGGGGAGGCCATTTTTGCCCTCGTGGAGGCTCGAAGAAAGCCTCTGGAGGGCAAAAAGTCCCCCCTCTGCCATGGTGCAGGAGGCCAACTAGCCCACCATGGCCATGCCAGGCAGAGTACGCCTTGCTAAAATTTTTGAAGCCCACCCCTGTCCAAGTACAGTACATTGAATGACTTAAGACAAGATGTAAGCTAGGCATGGATAGCTGCTGCCAACGTTGGCCAGCTCAAGAATTATTTTCCCCGATACATTACTTTATAACTGTGCAAACATGTTCCTTGTCACAAGCATCAGCGGCAATTCAACTCTGAATTGAAGATGGCTCATTCTCACACTGCAGGATGTCCATTTCAACAGGCTGAACCCCATGTCTCATTTTCCGTTTTACCAATAGGACCTTTGTCTTGTCTGAATGTATTTTGACTTGTTCTCCCCTCTTGCACTCCTATTTTCAAATTTAGGCAAGGAACAATTGCTTGTTTGGAATTGCCCGGAGTCACTTTATTGCTGAGACACCCTTTGACCAAGATCAATTCCAGTGGAAATCATGCTTGCTTGCTTTGGCCACATCCACTTCTTGAGTGGGGTCTTAGAACATCCCACCCTGCAGCTGGAAAAAAAGTTATTAATCCATCATCTAAGAGCTATCCTGGAAAGCTTAATGGCAGCTGATGAATCTCAGCTAAAATTTCCACTCTGCTGTCTCAGTGACCGGACAAATGGTAGCTAAAAACAACCCTGGCAAGAATCCCAGATATGCAAGGAACACTTTCCTTCTTAAAGAAATTGCTGGCTAGATTCTTGTCCACTTCCATCATGCATGGCAATGCATTAAGAGTGCCATTAATCTCCTTGGCCCAGGCTAGTCTTCTCTATTTATAACCAGAGTACAGATGTCATGCAGATCTCTTTGAAAGCCATGTAGGGTGGATGGGGAACATTCACATCTGGATGCTCATCGGACTTGTACATAGCGATGTCGGTCAAACTCATTCATCTGGGGATTAGACATGAGTGTTGGAGATACTTCTCATGCTCAGCTCAAAGGAGGCACAAGCGTTAGATTGCTCTGAAAGCTGCAAACTGAGTCAGAAAGTAATTCTGGCCTTACTTTCTCATAGATCTCTATCCTAACCCTAACCCTAACCCCACCACTGAATTCCTAAATCCTTCATTCATATAGCTGGGGAGATAAGTGGGAATGAGATGCCACGTGCTTCATTGATTTCTGCAGTGAATAGCTTTCTTTTTTTTCAAGCCACAATTGGCTTGAAAATTTTTTAGATTTATTATTAGAGTTGGAAGGGACCTTGTAGGTCATCTAGTCCAACCCCCTGCTCAAGCAGGAGTCCCTACACCATTTGAGACAGATGGCAGTCCAGTCTCCCCTTGAAGGTCGCAAGTGTTGGGGCTCTCACAACCTCCGCTGGCAAGCTGTTCCACTGGTTGATCGCTCTCACCATCAGAAAGTTTCTCCTCACTTCCAGGTTGAATCTCTCCTTGGTCAGCTTCCATCCGTTATTCCTTGTTTGGCTTTCTGGTGCCATAGAGAACAGCCTGACCCCCTCCTCTCTGTGGCAGCCCCTCAAGTATTGGAACACTGCTATCATGTCACCCCGGTCCTTCTCTTCGCCAGACTGGCCAAGCTCAGTTCCTGCAACCGCTCTTTGTATGTTTTATTTTCCAGACCCTTTATCATCCTGGTTGCTCTCTTCTGCACTTTCTCTAGGGTTTCAATGTCTTTTTTGTAGTGTGGTGACCAAAACTGGATGCAGTACTCTAGGTGTGGTCTGACCAAGACTTTATAGAGTGGTACTACTACCTCTCTGGTCCTTGATTGTATCCCTCTATTTATGCAGCTCAGGACTGCGTTGGCCTTTTTGGCTGCTGCTGCACACTGCTGGCTCATATTTAGTTGGCTGTCTACCAAGACTCCAAGATCCCTCTCGCAATCGCTGCTATTGAGTGTGGTTTCACCCAGTTTGTATGTGTATTTTTGATTCTTCTTACCTAGGTGTAGAATTTTACTTTTCTCCGTGTTAAATTTCATTTTATTGGTTTGGGCCCAGTGTTCGAGTCTGTCGAGGTCCCTCTGGATTTTGAGTCTGTCCTCTGGGGTGTTTGCTACTCCCAGAAAATGATTCACAGATGATTCTCAAATGATGTAGGAACTCCTGCTTGAGCAGGGGGTTGGACTAGATGACCTAAAAGGTCCCTTCCAACTCTAATAATAAATCTAAGATTCGTCACTTTCATTATTCCCATGGATCCTGATCCAGTAAAGTAGTCACTTTTACAGAAATGCATCATCATAAACTGGCATCGTTATTTCTCTGCCTCTACAAGCACTAGTCAATTAAGGGTCCATTGGGACATTGAGTTTGATGACATCATATCAGTATATTGTTCCATCAGATGTTTCCGGGAAGACAATTAGATGAATCAGGGATAGTTGCAGCTCTTTGAGTGAGTGTTTTAGACTTCATAATTTCTGTCTCTGCTAAACTTTCTTTTTTTTACCCCTAGCATTTCTGCAGTATTCTTTTGGATGAGCAACTAGACTTGTCCATATCTCATTGTTTCACTAATTATTAGGCTGTCTAAATTATAGCACTTACTCTAGCAAACTCTGTAAGTCTAATAAACTCATAAATTTCTATTTAGCTACAGTACAACCTTAGTGATTATTTTCTTTAATTCCCTCAGGGCTTTCCATAGATGATGTTTTTTTTCTTATATACAAATATTTCCACACTCAAGAATTTATTTCCCATGTTTTGTTAAGATAATGTATAAATTAGAGCTTAGGCTGGGGGATTAAATTCAATTCTTCATTCCCCGCCCCCCACTGTTTATTTTCAAACTCATACTGACCTCTAGTGGGAAAAGACCTATATAACCAAACATTACCAATGTAGAGAATTTAAAACTGAGTACTTACAAGAGGTTGGTCCTAAGTACAGAGGAATTATCTCCACCACATTAAAAATTGAGGTCAGAAGCCATTTTTTTAAAAAAAATAATTGTTATTAAGTTATTTTAAAATATACAAAAAGACATAATACAAAAAAGACATACAAAAAAGACATACAAAAAAGGAAATATATATATATATATATATATATATATATATATATATATATATATATATATATATATATATATATATATATATATATATATATATATATATACACACACATATCTATATACAAATCAAGCATATATATCAAGATGTAGTTTCATAATCAATATAATCTAGGTTAAGAGAAGTATATATATATATATATACATGTAAAAAGAATAGGGGGAAAAAAGTACATACATTAAAATGAGAAATAGTAGTTATAAATATATATTACAGCTTTTGCGTATCGTTATCATTTCGATATCTAAGTTGTTGTTTTCTTAATTTATCATCAATCCATTTTAATTTATTTATTCTATTCATCACCCTTAACATGTTAAATTTGTTTATTTTGTTTGTTTGTTTTCCAATCATTTGTACCAGTTTTCCCAGACGTGACGTCAGCACCGGAAGTCCAGAAGCCATTTTTATGAGCATCTGAAAAATAACATCTGTTTAAATCCTTCAGGATTTTTTTTTCCGGTCCTACTTCCAGCTGTTTTTTCCCCCTTCAATTTTTTAGGTTGAGACACCAGGGAGGTAAATAAAAGGGGAATAACAGACAGGGATGGGTATTTCTTCCGAAGCATCTCTGTACTCTTGTTTTTTTTATAGAAAATAAAGATCACTGGAACATACACTGAACTGAAAGAAGACACAGCCTCTTGATACTGAGACCAAACAAGCGTATTTAGAATTTTCTTTAAATCTAAAGGGGGGCGGGAGAGATTTCTCCCAAAGGAAAAGCAACCACTTTATATCTTTCCCTCTCCAGTGAGTTTTTGATGAAATAAATATTTTAACTTTGCCATAAAAGATTCATAAAGAGAACATGTCTAAAGAATATCATGAAACCAAGAGGCACAGGATTCTGACTTCCTTTAATTTTTCCCCACCTCTCATATGATTATTTTGGTTGGTGGCACAGTCAGCCAGATGTTGAGACTGGGTTTGGCATTTTTTGTCCACCCATCAAGTCCTTTCCAATGACTGAGATAGTCAGATGTTGTTCTTGGATGCTGTTAAAGCTGTTGTTGCAGGTTGTTTTAAGTTGTTCAACATCTTGTAAGTTGTTCCAAGTAAAGCTGCCTTTTGCAATGGACTGGTGGTGATTTTGTCAATTATTTAAATGGTAGAAATGTTATTATCTGTATGTTTATTTGTTTAAATTTGTATACTGCCCAATAACTGTGCAACTCACAGACAAAACATTTTTTAATGCAATAACAGACAATCATAAAAGAAAAACAGAATAATAGAATAATAACAGAGTTGGAAGGGACCTTGGAGGTCTTTCAGTCCAATTTCCTGCTCAAGCAAGAAACCCTGTACCATTTCAGCCAAATGGTTGTCCAATCTCTTCTTAAAAACCTTTTGTTGGAGCACCCACAACTTCTGTAGGCAAGTCATTCCATTGATTAATTGTTCTCACTGTCAGGAAATTTCTGTTTAGTTTCAGGTTGGTTCACTCATTGGTAAGTTTCCATCTGTTACTTCTTGTCCTACCTTCAGGTGCTTTGGAGAATAGATTGACACCCTCTTCTTTGTGGCAGCCCCTCAGATATTGAAATTCTGCTATCATGTCACCCCTCGTCCTTCTTTTCATTTGATTTCAGATTACAAAGATGACAATAACTGAACAGAAACAAAAGAGAAACAAACTCAGGCAACCCAAAGAGAACCTAGCTTTCCCTCATCAAAGGCCTGCTTGAAGAGCCAGGTCTTCATGGAACGTGTTAGGAAAGAAGCAGGGGCGGGTTCCTGATTTTTTTACTACCACTCTGTGGGTGTGGCTTATTTTGTGGGTGTGGCTTACCAGCCATGTGACCGGGTGGGTGTGGGCCTCGGGAGCTTGGCAGCGGCCGGAGAAGCAGGGGGGCATTGCCCACCTGCAACGCAGCCCCCCGCAGTGGTTCTTCTAAGAGGCTCCGTCTGGCCTGAATGTTTCTCCCCATTCGATGATCCTAGGCTCCTGCCGCCCGTTCCCCCTCCCCTCAGCAGCTCGAGAAGCCTCGAATGTGCGAAAATGCCTGGGATCATCACCACGCGTTCGTGGCTTCTCGGACTGCTGAAGGGAGGGGAATGGAGATAGATCCTGCTGCCCTGGTGAGATTCAGCATCTCACGCACTCCCTCAGCCATCCTCCCCTGCTTGGACTCACTGTGGGGTAGGAAGGCAGAGCATGCACAGTGCCAGAAGCTCGGCTTCTGGGCATGCACAGAATTTTTTTTTTAAAAAAAATGGCGGCACCCAGGCACTGGCAACCGACCATACCAGTACTGTGATGTCACCAGCGGGCCGCTACCAGTGCTATAGAGTGGACCGCACTGGTAGGAACCCACCACTGGAAAGGAGGCGAGGCACAGTACTTTTATTCTTTCCAAGCTGTAGCTAGAATAGAACGCCAGCAGGCTACAGGCAAGCTGCTTTTAAGGGCTTCGCCTGGAGTCTGCCAGCCACTGACAGTCCTTTAAAACTCCCGCCTGCGAGATCCTCCAATCAGCGGCCCATATGCAAATAAACAAAGTACTTCCCTACATAACAGAACATAGAATCATAGGGCTGGAAGGGACCTTGAAGGTCTTCTAGTGAAACTCCCTGTTCAAGGCGGGAGGCCTTATACCATCTTGGTCAAATGGTTGTGCAGTCTATTTTTGAAAACCTCCAGTGATGGAACTCCCAGAGTTTCGGGAAGCAAGCTATTTTTAGACCAGTGTTTCTCAACCTTGGCAGTTTGAAGATGTGTGGACTTCAACTCCCAGAATTCCCCAGCCAGCGTTGCTGGCTGTGGAATTCTGGGACTTGAAGTCCACACATCTTCAAACTGCCAAGGTTGAGAAACACTGTTTTAGACTCATAGACCCTTGAAAACATTCGCAGTATAGGGGAGATATGAATCTCAGAGTGAACTTTATTCAGAAGACAGACACTGTGACAGAGAAGGTGTGATTCCAGGATCCTGACAGATGCCATTGTTTAATCAAAGGAACCAGAAAGTACCAACCCTATCAAATCCAATCAGCAAGTAGATACCATGGAGACAAGTGGCTTCCTCAAGCAACAGGCCCTATGCCATGTAGGGCTTTACAGGTAAAGATTAGCACCATTAACTGCACCCAAAAACAAATTGGTAACCAGAACAGATCACACAAGAGAGGTATTATACAGGTGTGTTAAAGCATGCCCATTGCTACCTGCATCCCTGCATTCTGGACCAGTGGAAGCTTCAGATGGTCTTCAATGGCAACCCCACATTGATCACATTGCTGTAGTTAAGCCATGAGGTGAATCTCCTTTCATTTAGTTGCTTATTGATCCTCTGTGTACAAGCTGGAAATGTCAGTTGTCCTGAATACTCTCCGGGGATTCTCCGTCCTGTTTTGAACTGACAAAAAGCAAACCTAAACACAAAGCTTGGCACTCTGAGCTGTAGTAAGTGTATCATCAAAGTTGCTTCCGCAGAAGACTTCTAAGGGTGACCTTCCTCTTAAAATTCGGCAAAGCAAGATAAAGAGTAAACTGAGAAGTTGGGAAAGTTATTCCCGAGGGAATCGATTTCTACATCAAACACCATTTCATCTCGTAGAACATAGTTCTACGAGGTGGCGCAGTGGTTCAAAGCAGCACTGCAGCCTATTTCAGCTGACTGCTAGTTCAGCAGTTCAGCTGTTCAAATCTCACCGGCTCAAGGTTGACTCAGTCTTCCATCCTTCTGAGGTGGGTAAAATGAGGACCCAGATTGTTGGGGGCAATATGCTGACTCTGTAAACTGCTTAGAGAGGGCTGTAAAGCACTATGAAGTGGTATATAAGTCTAAGTGCTAAGTCAGCAGTTCAAATCTCACCGGCTCAAGGTTGACTCAGCATTCCATCCTTCCGAGGTGGGTAAAATGAGGACCCAGATTGTTGGGGGCAATATGCTGAACTCTGTAAACCGCTTAGAGAGGGCTGTAAAGCACTATGAAACGGTATATAAGTAAGTGCTATTGCTATAGTTGGAAGGGACTTTGTAGGTCTTCTAATCCAACCTTCCTGCTAGAGCAGGAGACCATACACCTTTTCAGACAAATGGTTGTCCAGTCTCTTTTTGAAAACCTCCAATGGTGGAGCACCCACAACTTCTGAAGGCAAGCTATTCCATTGGTTGATTGCTCTGACAGTTGGAATTTTCTCCTTAGTTCTAGCTTAGATCTCTCCTTGGTTAGTTTCCATCCATTGTTTGTCCCAAAGTTGTTTTTTTCAAGAGGCAACTGGACTTTCTGGTTTTTCTTTGAAGACATTTCTGCTGAGCAGAGCTGAAGAAGCGTCTTGGATGAGAAGAGAAACGTTCTTCAAAGAAAATCCAGAAAGTCCAGTTGCCTCTTGAAAAAGCCTCTTTGGGACAACCATGACCTGGATGACTGAGAATCTCCATAAACATCCATTGTTTCTTGTCTCCATCCGTTTTATTATTTCTCTCAGATGGCATTCCTTTGTTAGAGACTGTCACAGGTTTTTCACTTAGAATAAGGCTAAACTGAACTCGATGCTTTCCTGCAGTGGATAGAAATTCAGGTTAGAGGGGCTAGGAACAAAGTCCACCTTGGTGAGCCCCTTACTCTGTGTAGCTGGCTGATGACTCTTGGGCTTTCGTATTGTGAAGCCATGAAACTGATAATGATCATAGCATGGGGCTTTGAGTGTAGATTATGAAGAATGCTGATCAGGACTGTGGCAACCAGAATAAACTGCCTAAAGAACTGCTGGGGAGAAGCTCTTCTACGCTGCATTGGTTATTTATTTATTCAAAACATTTCTGTAGTAACTGTTATGGGAAGTATCAGCAGCTACTCAATTCAATATTAAGGTACAATATAAAATAAATCATATCAAACAATTCATGTACAGTTAAGTGCATATTAAAACCTAAAATCAGAGGCCATAACTAGAGGCCACCATGAGACATGAATAAAAAATATTTTCAGTATTTACTTCAACTGAAATAAAGTGCATTTATCTATCCCTGGAGTGAGTATATACCAAAATCTGGAAAGGTTAATGCATACTTGTGTTCTTGTTAAGAGCCCCACTGGAGATCTTCTCTTCAGTTCAGTTAAAAACAGTAGTGGGCTCTAAAACCCTTTACTACTGGTTCACGTGCCCTCTGGTGGGCGGAGCGTCCCAGACAGGTGGGTGGAGCGTCCCAGGCAGGTGGGCGGAGCATCTCGGGCGGGTGGGTGGAGCCTCCCACCATCAGCGCTACCGGTTCTAAGAACCGATCAGAACCGGGAGCAACCCACCGGTGGTTCAAAATATCATTTCCCCCATCCACTCATCATCATCATCATCATCATCATCATCATCATCATCATCATCCACCACATTGATAATATAAATTTCTCAACCTCAGTCACTTTTGATATTTGTGGACTTCAGCTCCCCAAATTCCACAGCCAGTTGCACTGTATCCTTCCTATTCTGCAACACTCACGAAAATAGATAGATAGATAGATAGATAGATAGATAGATAGATAGATAGATAGATAGATAGATAGATAGATAGATAGATAGATAGACGATAGACGATAGACGATAGACGATAGACGATAGACGATAGATGATAGATAATAGACGGATGATAGATAGATAGATAGATAGATAGATAGATAGATAGATAGATAGATAGATAGATAGATAGATAGATAGATAGATAGATAGATAGATAGATAGATAGATAGATAGATGATAGACAATAGATAGATGATAGATAGATAGATAGATAGATAGATAGATAGATAGATAGATAGATAGATAGATAGATAGATAGATAGATAGATAGATAGATAGACAGACAGACAGACAGACAGACAGACAGACAGACAGACAGACAGACAGACAGACAATAGATAGACAATAGATAGATAGATAGATAGATAGATAGATAGATAGATAGATAGATAGATAGATAGATAGATAGATAGATAGATAGATAGATAGAGGCAGACAGACAGACAGACAGACAGGCAGGCAGACAGACAGACAGACAGACAGACAGACAGACAGACAGACAGACAGACAGACAGAGAGATATAGATAAACTAAATTTTTGATAATTCAGGTGATTGCATTTTTATTCAGCCTTATTCAGTTCCTCTGACAAGTAGTCCAGGTTTTCATTTATGTTTATTTAATTATATGATGGATGATAGAAGAGGGGGGGGGGGAAGAGAGGGAAAAAGAGATTGAGATTCTTACAGCAATAATAAAGCCTTAAATAAAATGGTGGCAGGGGCTAAAGATGGGTGAAGGAAAAACAACCGCACAGTAAAATAACAGGAAGCTCTGTTAATCATCAAATAATACTTGTCTCATGATCAAGCTGGCGTCACACACCAGAAATAACAGGGCTTTTCATATTCACCTCACTGCCGCCTTCAAAATAGTGCAGTCAAGTCATTAGATGGATACGCGCGCAGCAAACGTGCCCAGCCAGGGTATCCCAGACAACGACAGCTTTCCCATGGCAACGGGCCACAGAATGTTTAGCAAAATGTAAATAAGGACTTTCATAGCCTGGAAGAGAGAACAAGAAGTCTCACAGAGCTGAATGGCTTCACTTCCGGACTTTATAATGATCCAGCCACATCGCACATTTATGAGACTCAAAGTGTCATTTAGTTTCTGCAGAAGGGTTTTCACGACTTCCATGCCCGATAATTTCTCTTAAAAAATAAAACACAGTAACAAGTCTTGCCTTTATTTAAGTCAGGCCCACCACACAGAAGCACCCTTTGGAGGAAGTATCTTTCCTGAGCAAAACACCGCATCAATATATTGACTGCCTCGCTCAGGGAACACACAACGTTGTTGCTATTTTCTCCCAAATTCTCCCCATTTTTTTCCTTCCTTCTATCCAGGTGTTTATTTGGGGCTGCTGTGTTTCAAGTGCAACGTACGGCTAATCTAGTTGTGCAACACTGCTAGAGAAGGTGGTTTGGGATAACCATGAAAAATCAAGGCGTACAGTTTTCTGTGGAACGTGAAACGGAGTAGGAAGGTATGAAAATGATTGTAGAAGAAATTGGAATGTTCATCTAAAATGGTATTATTTTTAGTTACTGTATATCCTGCCTTTATTATTTTTATAAACAACTCATGGGGGTGAACATACCAGGGGTGGGTTCCTCCTGGTTCAGACCAGATCGCCCGAACCGGTAGCAACCTGCTGGCGATGTCACTGTCGGTGCCAGTCCATGCGCAACACTATCTTTTTTTTTATTTTGTGCGCATTTTTCCCCTTCCGCGGCTTGAAAAAGGGCCCTCCCACCCGCCCACAGGTGAATTCTGACCTTTATTTCTTCGCCCGAAGCACAGCTGATCAGCTCCTCAGCTGTGTTTCGGGCTCATTCCTGCTTCTGAGCATGTGCGGAAGCCAAATCACACGAGGGGATGCGCGCAATGCAAACCGGTGGCGAAGGTAAGTGGAACCCACCCCTGGAACATACCTAATACTCCTTCCTCTTCTTATTTTCCCCACAACCACCATTTGAGATGTGTTGGGATGAGAGAGAGAGAGAGTGACTGGCCCAAAGTTACCCAGCTGGCTTACATGTCTAAGGTAGGACTAGAACTCACAGTCTCCTGGTGATTGGCCCAAAGTCATCCATCCAGTCCTAAGGCAGGACCAGAACTCACTGTTTCTTACTTTGTGAAATTGACTAATTAGTGAGCAACCCACTCTGAAGAGAACAGATGGAAGCACATGTTGAAATCTTGTGTTCTCCAAAGGACTGGTGATCAGAAACAACTGTGTTCCTTAAAACACATATAAACATACAAGTTTCAAATGAGTAGAACCAACCGCTGGAGCTTCAGGTGAAGAATCAAAATTTAAAAATCAAAAGTCAATATATGGCAATCCTAAGCTCCTGGAAAGAGCTATGATTGCTCACCAAGGGTCAGGTGGTCTTCCATGCATCTCTATATCATAAATGGTGACATACATGTAGAAAGCAATATAAGTGCAATGGGTGATTAACATAGGATTTTGTCTATAGCTGATATAATAGGGCAGGTGCAAATTCCCATCCAAAAACACAGCACCCAATTTAAAATGGGGGTCATCTTTCTTCATTCCATCCCTGAAGCTGAGAAAAACATTCATGTGGCATGGAGGATTTAATCAATACAGCCTACAGATTTCAGTAAAAGCATCATGCCAATCAAAATCTCTGGGCTTCTTGGGGACTTATTTCCAATGAAAGGCACATCTTTCTATTTAAAAAAAATCACAGAGGAAAGGAAAAAGAGGATGGAACAAGCTGACGAACATATAAAACACTCACAGACCTGAACTACTCTGGCCAATCGCTATCCGTTGAACTTCTAAAGATAAGCCCAGGGGATATGAGCAAATGCAGGTGAAATTCACATGGACCAAAATCAGAAATTATCTGTTCAATATGTTGAAATTAAAAATTGTCTGTTTATCTCTACAGGACTCCTGAAGAGCAGCTCCCAATCAGAGTGAACACTGTTTGAGAACTCAGGCTAGCTATTAGGATAAGGTGACCAGACGTCCCACTTTTGGCGGGACAGACACGCTTTTCAAGCGTGTGTCCCGCGTCCCGCATTCTTTCCAAAAAGTCACACTTTTTTGGAAAGAATGCCGAAACAGCGGGATGTCTGGTCACCTTAGAAGGGGAAGCACAAAAGAGAGGTACTACCACCGAAATAAAAACCGGAAGCAAGTTGGGCTCTTTGAAAGCAGGGGACAGCATCAGGGAAGGTTTCCCTGATGGAGGTGCCAGCTGGGGGGAGGGGGAAGGGGGGCTGCTCCTCCTCTCCTTCCCCCGCCCCATCCCTAGCCCCACCCTCAGAGGCGCCGCTGCTGTTGGGATGCGGGTGGAGGGGTGAGGGACAAGGAGCCGTCGCCACTGCCGTCGTCTCAGAAAAAGGGGGTTGAGGCACAGCTGTGGACTCGAGCGGCCCCTCCAGCGGCGCAAACAGCCCTTCCTCGTCCCCCTCCCCTTCCTTCCCCCAGTCGCCTCGCTGCCGCCGTTGCCCTGGGGCCAGGCGGGCGACCGGGAGACCGCGGCGCTTGGATGCCTGGAGCTCACGACAGAGACCTAGCCCCCGAGCGCCGCCTCGCAGGTAAGCTGCCGGCTGCCTCCTTTCCCCGCCTCCCACCTCCCGTTCGTCGCTTGCCAGCTCAAGCCACTGCTGGCTCCCGAAGGGGAGGCGGGAGGTGAGGAAAGGCCTCCCGCCTCCCCACCCGGACGTCGACATTTGCATTGTTTTGCCCTCTGCGGATGCGCAGCGTTCTGCGCATGCGCAGAGGGCAAAACTCAAATGGCGGCGCCCAGGCAGGCCCGCCCCCCATCCCGCTTAAAAAAAAAATCTGGTCACTTTATATTAGGATTGCTATAAAATAGTTTCACATGTTCTGTATCTAATCACAGAGAAAGTTAAGGCATGCAAAGAACTGAGTCTTTTCTACGGCTGGGCTTTCTTGATTGCAGCTAAACTCAGCAAAGTTGAGGGCATTCGCTGCCTTGCATAATTGGCCTTGTAATTGCTTCAAATTGCAGGACGGAAAAGATTATCTCCTTACGTTGTTTATTTCCAGAGGATTAGAAGTTAATTGCCAAAATACCTTAATTACAACTCTCCAAAGCTATGTGCTTTGTATGATTTTCTGGGAGATCATTCAATTTTATTAATGTCCCGATGAAGAATAGAATGAAAAAGGGGACAGAATCAAGCTGGTTGGCCAAACTAATTTAATCTCACTTTCCATTTGATTGCAATGTTTTCCTTCTATAAACAGCATCTGGAAACCATTTTACACTGCTGAAATTACACTTTTCTAGTAGAGTGAAACAAATTAAAAAATGTTCTTTCCTTTATTCTAAAACCTCCGTCATTAGTTTGAATTTTATAGTTTTTAAGAGAGAGAGAGAGAGAGAGAGAGAGATTCCCTGAATGAATGTTTTTGTTTTTATTTTTTATTTATTTATTTATTTATTTTATTTGTCAAAATGTGTACAAGATAACAGGTATAATATAAACATAAACAAAAGCAAAGTAGGTATAGGTAAATTTGGACAATAGGACAGTAGGACAGTAGGACGGTAGGCACAATAGTGCGCTTATGCACGCCCCTTACAGACCTCTTAGGAATGGGGTGAGGTCAACTGTAGACAGTCTAAGTTAAAGTTTTTGGGGTTTGGGGAAGAAACCACAGAGTCAGGTAGTGCATTCCAGACATTCATCACTCTGTTGCTGAAGTTGTATTTTCTGCAGTCGAGTTTGAATTTGAATCTATTGTGTGCTCGTGTATTGTTGTGGTTGAAGCTGAACTATTCATTGACAGGTAGGACATTGTGGCGGATGGTTTTATGAACTACATTGAGATCAGATCGGAGGCGACGTAGCTCTAAGTTATCTAAGCCCAAAATTTCAAGTCTGGTGGCATAAGGTATTCTGTTGCGAGCAGAGGAGTGGAGGACTCTTCTTGTGAAATATTTCTGAACTCTCTCAATTGTATTAATGTCCAATATGCAGTGCGGGTTCCAGACAGGTGAACTGTATTCGAGGATTGGTCTGGCAAATGTTTTGTATTTTCTGGTTAGCAGTGTAATATTGCCAGAGAAGAATCTACACAAGATTAGGTTGACAACTCTTAGTGCCTTTTTGGCAATGTTGTTACAATGGGCTCTGGCATTTAGGTCATTAGATATGAGTACTCCAAGGTCCTAAACAGAGTGAGGGTCGACTACAAGATCGTGTCCTCCAAGTTTATATTTTGTTTATATTTTATATTTTATAAATATAAAATATTTATAAATATACCGTAAGTTTATATTATAAGTTTATATTTTATGTCATGTGATCACTCTTAGATGTTTTATTTTATTTATTTATTTATTTATTTATTTATTTATTTATTTATTTATTTATTTATTTATTTATTTATTTATTATTTATTTATTTATTTATTTATTTATTTATTTATTTATTTATTTATTTATTTATTTATTTATTTGGTTTTCTTATATGCCGCCCAACTCCCGAGGGACTCAGGGCGGCGTACAGCAAAGAGAAAATACAAGAATAACCAATAAACAACTGGATTAAAATCAGAATATAAAAATTAAAATTACAATATTAAAAAACCATCCAACAACCAGACATACCTGGGGGGGAGTTCAGGTGGAATTAAGCTCTACCCCCTGCCTGCAGGAAAAGCCATGTCTTAACGGCTTTTCGGAAGGCCAGCAGGGTGGGGATGGTTCGGGTCTCTGGAGGAAGTTGGTTCCAGAGCGCGGGGCCTGCCACAGAGAAGGCCCTCCCCTGTTGCATAGATGATTCATATTCTTTATCATAATGGGTTATGTATGCAATTGTGATCATACATACACTTCTGAGATTTTCAAAAATGTTTTATATAATATAATTCCTTTAAAAAAGAATAAGTCCTATACATTGGCTAACTTGCCAGCCTAGAAAAGTAAATAGTCAGCAAAGTTCCCAAAACTTTGGGAAACAACGTGTTCCATTGATTAACTGTTCTCACTTTCAGGATATTCCTCCTTAGTTCTAGGTTAAATCTCCTTCAGAATAGTTTCCACCCATTGCTTCTTGTCCTGCCCTCAGATCCTATGCAGACTAAATCAACCCCTTAGCTTTCCTGTGACAGCCCTTCAAGTCTTGGAAGAAGGCTAGCATATCACTCCTAGTCAGTCTCTTCATTAGACTAGTTCCTGCCATTCATCATACGCTTTAGCCTCTAGACCCCTAATCAACTTTGTTGCTCTTCTCTTTCCTGAAGCCTGGGGAAGGTGAAAATGACCTCCTGTCCCTGCCCTCTGGATGGCCGAAAATCAGCTGGCCAGCGCGTATATGTGCGCTGGAGCTGACGTAGGGCAATGCCTTGTGTGCCCTCAGATATGGCTCTGTATGCCACCTGTGGCATGCGTGCCATAGGTTCGCCATGACGGGGGAAAAGGTTCCTGCCTTGATTAGGGGATTGGATTGGAAGCCTTCCAAGAGTTTCATCTCTATGATTCTATGTTCTATGAAGATCTTCCTTTTCACCCAGGCTGGTCTCTCTCCCTTCTCAGATTAGGATGACCCACAACTCTGCTGGACTTTCACAAGACTCTCAAGACCTGCTATATGACCAGGCCTGGAACCCTGAGTGTATGTATGAGTGTGTTAAGAATTGGGTTTGATGTTTCTCAGATGCTTGCTACTTAAACTTGCTTTTATTTTAATTCTGTTCACCACCCTGAATCCCTTTGTGGGCTGGGCAGCCACACTAAATAAATAAATAAAATTCTGTATTCACAGTGAGTCATTTTTCTAGGGTTGAATTTCAATCAGTTGCTCCCCTCCAGTCTCCAGACACTAAAATAAAACTCCCACCGCATTTTCTTGATGGCTTGGGCAGAAATGTTGAACTGAGCATTATCTGTATATTTGTTGTGTCCCAGCACCGCAACCCAACTAGAAACACACACACAACCATTTGTAATAATCAAATAAAAGTATCTCTTTGCTAATAAAGCTTCTTAGTAAAGGCACAACAGGTATAATGTCCAGAAAAGATGCAAAGAACAGAGTCACAAATGTCCTTGGGCTCTTCGTGGGTTAAGTTCAAATACAGAGGCAATTAGGCTTCCTTATCTTGAACTCACTTGAGCTGGCTGGCGTCCCAGACAGATGATGTTAGCTTCCAAACGCAAGAACTCTGATTTCAAGAAACCCCAATGATGCTCGAGAAACACTGGTGTTGTTTTCAGCACAGATCTCTGACTGAACCGGACTTAAATAGGCATTGAGGGCGTGGCCCAATTAGCCCTCAGTGCTACCTCCGAGGAGACCTCCGTTTGCTAAGCCAATCCTGCCTGCTGGCTGCTCTACGAGCCCTAGCATTCAGCAGAGGCTCCTCTTCCTCTGACGACTCACTTTGCTGAGCAGGTGCAGAAGGTCCTGGCTGGTCTTCCTCCTCTGGCACTGAGTCGTCATCGCTGGCAGACTCAGGTGCCAGGTACGGGGTGGTCCTACTGCAACATGAGTGGCTCCTCGTTCTCCGGGTCCTCCATCATCTGCGCGGGACGCGGGCAAGTCACAACAATATTAACAATATTAGACCCCAAACTCAATCGATCGGAATCGAGCTGGAAGGGACCTTTGAGGTCTTCTAGTCCAACCCTCTGCTCAAGCAGGAAACCCTCTAGCATTTCAGATAAGTGATTTCTTCCAGCAGCTTCATGTTAAATAAGATGAGGGAATGAACCTCAAGCATGAAGCATCCTATACTGGAACCACATGTGAACTTGACCTCTTATCTCACATTATGACTTGAACTGCCCAACGTAGGAAAGATATGAATCACTGAGGAATGGTCTTGCTATTCCCAACACCTGTAGAGGTTCCAGAAAAATACAAGGGCCACCAAAGGATCTCGCACACGGGTATCAAACTCGCGGCATCACATTGCCGTCATGTGATGTATTGTGACATGTTTCCCCTTCGCGGAGCTGAGGTGGGTGTGGCCTATGCATGACTCATCCGGCCCACGGGCCGCCAGTTTGACACCCCTGATCTAGCAGATTGACTGAAATAAGACTTTACTATTTTATTTTTGCTTTATTACAGCCTAAAACTGCAGCCCATTAACGAAAAGTGTTATGAAATCTATCACATATTAGCGAATCTGATGATTTAAACCGATATTCTGACAACATATGCACTGTTTATATTATTATTTAAACAAATTAGAAGGAAATGCCTGGAAATTTATTTCCTACATGAAATAATTTGGTGGAACTTAAGTAGGTTTCTTGAATGTCTTCTCAGCTGAAGGAGAGCTAATCAAGTTTGTTTGTTTGTTTGTTTGTTTGTTTGTTTGTTTGTTTGTTTGTTTATTTAATGTGAGAAAGAGTGCAGGGCTACCGAGCTCAGCTGCAAATCAAGTGTGCTTTTATTTTCTACTGTTATAAAATAAAAGTACCGTATTTTTCGGAGTATAAGACGCACCTTAGTTTTTGGGGAGGAAAATAGGGGAAAACAATCTGCCTACCAGGTATTCATCTGGCTAGCATCCTTAGTCTGGTCAGCTTCAGCACATTATTTTATCCCCTGGTTAGGACTTAAAAAAACCTTCTTCTGAGAGAGTAACAATGAAAGAGCATGCAAGCCAGTAAGAGCTGGGAAGATCATTAGCACCTGGTTAGGCCTAGAAAAAAACTTATTCGGAGCAAGTAGAGCAATGAAAAAAAATTCTGCAAAGACTTAGGGCTGGAAAAACATTCTTTGGAGAGAGTAACAATGAAAAAGCCTGCAAGGTAAGAGCTGGGAAGATCTGTTAGCACCTAGTTAGGGCTGGAAAAAAAAAAGCTACATTCGAAGTATAAGACGCACCCAAATTTTCAGCCACTTTTAGGGAGGAAAAAGGTGCGTCTTATACTCCGAAAAATACGGTATACCAGCTACCCACCATGTTCAAATAGTCTGTAATTCTTGATTCCTTGGTTTGCACATTCCAAATGCCGAATCTATAAATAAAAGTACTCCAATCTTCTCAAGGGGCTAGTAACAACTAATAGTCTAAAGTTCTAAGCAGTGTCTTGATTTTATCAATCTGCCTCATGTATTCCCACCACTTGTTCAACATTTCTTCAGTCCCTGGGGCACTTGCTTCCTCGGATTTATTAGTGACCCTTCCTAAAGATGGAAAGGTCAGCCTCAATTCTGCTTTTAAAAAAAAGAGTCCCCTTAAAAAAGGCATAAAAAGAAGGGAAGATACTAACTGCCATGAGATGGCCATCAGATAAGCTGCATACGGCCATAAATCACAACAGCAGCCATGAACGAAACACAGAACAAATTTTAAGCTAAAACCAGAATATTGTAAGTATGTTATAGGAAAAAAAATGTCTATAAGTCTCTGTAACACTTTTTAAAATGAAATGAATACTCTTAGGAGACTTATATTTCTGTTCTTGTTGCCCCGTTTGAATATTTATGAGTTTCTTCAGAAACAAATTTAAAAAAAATGTTTAAAGCAGTCTTTAAAATTTTATGCCATTAACATATTCACTAATATTTTTCTGATAGTAAAAAGATAAAGGTAAAGAAAACAGTTTGTTTGTAAGCCAATAGCAGATGAAGGGAGGGAAGGGAGGGAAGGGAGGGAGGGAGGGAGGGAGGGAGGGAAGGAAGGAAGGAAGGAAGGAAGGAAGGAAGGAAGGAAGGAAGGAAGGAAGGAAGGAAGGAAGGAAGGAAGGTTATCATAATGACCTCAAACAGAAGTTTCAAACCTTGCTGGTAGAAAATTCCATTTTCCAATACTTTCAACTCTTAAAAAAAACACAGCAACATGCTATGTATTAAAAGTATCTCAGCTGCAGCAATACAGAGGAGAAATGATCACTTGTTATTGTTAAGGAAATATTTAAAGAGAGCAAGAGAAAGATGTGGGAACTGCATGAAAGGAATATTGCATCAGAATAATGCTTGTTTACAGAAAGTCTTTTGCAACCATTTTAGAAATTACAGGTGGGTGATCAGTGCAACATGTTTGTAAGATTAGAGAGAGAGAGAGAGAGATTTAGAACATCATACTTTAATCATTGAGCTTGACTCCTGTTCCTTTCAGGGATCCAAACTTAAAATATTACTGACAGGCAGCTTTTTAGCCTCTGCTTGAAGACAGCTCATGAAGGACAGCTGTCAGATTCTTGGGTAGTTGGTTCCATGATCAAACTGCTCTTGCTATTAAGAATTGTTCCTATCACTGAAATAGAAGCAACACTTCCGTCATTTTTAAAGCCTGTATTTATACTATTCAGGAGGAGCAGGGACAAGTATAGTAATTCTGCCCACTCTTCCATCACCCCATAAATGTAGATGGCAATGGTCTGCAATAGATGTTTCCTCCTTTCTTTGGTGCAATGATCCATCCTGAAAAATTAGATCTTTCAATGTCAAGGAGATCTTTCATAAATAACAAGCCCTGAATCGCCCCAAACAGCGAGATAGACAATATATAACTTTAACAAATAAAGAAGAATGTGCTTCTCTTAACCTTCTGATAATGTTAAGAGCTGATAATGAAGATGACCCTTCTCCTCTCTTTAGAGTATGACTTTAAGAACTTTAAGGAGGGTTAAAGAGGATTTGACTCGGTAGTGGGTTTCAAAAAATTTCACTACCAGTTTGGTGGGTGTGGCTAGGTGGGGCGGGGCATGTGACTAAGTGGCCATGGCCAACTTGATGTCACTCATGCCCATGCTCACTCAGTCACATGACCCCCCAGCTAGCCACGCCCACAGGAAAAGGTAGGATTTTTTTTGAATTTCCACCTATTCCGCCCTCCCTTCGGCAGTTGCCCCTGTTTCCTCTTCTTTAGCGGCCCCGAGCCCTTCTTCCTCCCCCCAACCACCTCTTTGTTCGGGCTGCTTACCTTCCACAGCGGCTGGTCCAGAGTCCGGAAGGCAAGCTGACCGGAGTTTTCAGTGGCCCCCAGCCAGCCGCCGCTGCTGGAAAGCGGCTGGCAAAGAGGCCAAAAAGTACCGGAGGTCATGGAAAAAGCTGCTGCCATGCCATCGCCGCCATGTTCTTCGCGCATGTGCATCCCATTGGACTTGCAAGGCAATGGGATGCCTGTGCGCGAAGAACATGGTGGTGATGAACATGGTGGGCGGGGTGAACAAACAGCGACCGGTTTGGGGGCGTGGCCAGTCAGCCATTGCTACTGGTTCGGTGACGGCCAAATTTCCATCAACGGTTCATGCGAACCGGTGCGAACTGGCTGAAATCACCTCTGATTCCACTGGGAGAATGTCTATGAAGATTCTCAGTCATCCAGGTCACGGTTGTCCCAAAGGTGCTTCTTCAAAAGGCAGCTGGACTTTGTTTTTCCTTGAAGACATTTCACTTGTCTTCACAGGAGCCGAGGTGGCACAGTGGTTAAAGTGTAGCACTGCAACCTACGTCAGCTGACTGCTAGTTCAGCAGTTCGGCTGTTCAAATCTCACCGGCTCAAGGTTGACTCAGCCTTCCATCCTTCTGAGGTCGGTAAAATGAGGAGCCAGATTGTTGGGGGCAATATGCTGAACTCTGTAAACCACTTAGAGAGGGCTGTAAAGCACTATGAAGCGGTATATGAGTCTAAGTGCTATTGCTAAGTGCTATTACTTGTCATTGAAGAAGCTTCTTCAGTTCCTGAAGAAGTTTCTTGGATGAGAAGCAAAATGTTTTCAAGGACAACCAAAGTCCAGTTGCCTTTTGAAGAAGCACCTTTGGAACTTCTACTGGAAGAGTTGATCTCTGACATGGTTATTGAGTGAAATGAGATCCCTGCCATGAATAACAGAGACAGAGATGGATGTTTATTCTAATCTCTTTTGACTTCAACCCTGATCTTCCAGAAGTATTCACCATGTCTGATGGTGCTGATGGATTGTGATGGCTGGGGAAAGCTATCACATTTTAATCAAAATTCATGGGAAATGAGACCAGGTAAAAGGGGCCCATGGGATAATAGCTGGATGGGTATCCTTTTAATGTGTGATGCTGAGAAGAGGATGAGAATCTACAGATGCAAACTCACATGACTTGTAGAGAAGTCCACTTAAGGGACGCGGTGGCTCAATGGCTAAGACACTGAGCTTGTTGATCAGAAGGTCAGCAGTTCAGCGGTTCGAATCCCTAGCACCACATTACGGAGTGACCTCCCTGTTCTGACCCAGCTGCTGGACCAAGGAACACAGCACAAAACAGCATCCAAACAAACCTTGTTTATATTCACAAAATACTAATTAATTGTCTTAGCAGTCGTTTGTAAAGTCAATGAAATAATAAATCAGTCTTTTCGGAGCAACAGCTGTTAATTAACCTTCTTAACAGCCGGCAATAGTCCAAGCAACAAGAGTCAAAAGTCCAATGAAGAGGTTGTCTGATAACAATACACTATCTTACCATTGATGACAGAATGCCCAGAAGCAATTTGCAGGAAACTGGACCTCTTCCAAACAGGAGTCGAACAGTAGCTTTGAAGTCAAAAGACACAACTGGAATGAACGGAGTTGTTTCCTGCAAATTGGTCAGTCCTTTTCCTCACTTAAATAGGCTATGGGAGTGGCCAATTAACCCTAAGCCTTACTCCCGAGTAAACCTTCTCCTCAGGAGCCACTCCTGCCTGCGCGCATACGTATTGAGGCCAGGCTTCTCCTCTTCTTCGTCTTTGTCTTCTTCCCTCATGGCAGCATCTGGAAGTTCTGAAGGCCCTGGCTGAATGGTACCTCTGGTACCAAGTCTTCTCCAGCCTCCTCACTGTCAGACTCTGGTACCAGCTGCACAGGCCGATGGCAAGTCACCACACCAGCCTCCTCGCTGTCTGAATCAGCTACCAGCTGCACAGGCTGCTGGTGGGCCACAAAACTCCCATTACTTGTCCCAACTTCTGCCAACCTAGCAGTTCGAAAGCACGTAAAAATGCAAGTAGAAAAATAGGGACCACTTTGGTGGGAAGATAACAGCGTTCCATGCACCTTAGTCATGCCGGCCACATGACCACGGAGATGTCTTCGGACAGCGCTGGCTCTTTGGCTTTGAAACGGAGATGAGCACTGCCCTTAGAGCCGGAAAATGACTAACACACATGTGCGGGGGGAACCTTTACCTTTAACTTTTACCACTTAAGTATATACATCACAACTATCGGACTTATGTTGGGAATATAAAGTTTCCCAGAGTTGGAATGAGGAAACAGGAAACTGCTACTTAGAAGTAGCTATGGGATATATAAAGTTAATAAATATAAAGTTAAAGGGGGTGGACTTGAAGACCTCCAAAGTCCCTCCCAACTCTGTTATTCTGTGTATATTACCTTGGATTCATATTTTATGAAGCAACTAGCATTATGAGAAACTGCCGTCTAAAGCAACAGCATGTCAACATTTGAAAGTTCACATATCAAGAAAATAAAATTAGTCTGAGGACCTATTTCTTTCCCTCTGGAAGTATTACAAGATAGATATATTTTTGGTTTGGCTGCACTGTTTGGAATAGGCCAAGCATCAACTAACTCAGCATACAAGGAGGGACATCCTAAAATTTCCCACAAAAGAAAGGAAATGGTGACATCTAGTGGCATAATGAGCTCCTTGCAGAAGTTTTGCTAAGGATGGAAAAGATGTCACGATAGAAGCAGCTTAGACCAGAGATTCTAAGACCATTTTACAGGTTTGCACCAGGGGTGGGTTCCAACTTACCTCACTGCCTGTTTGTTCCCTCCCGCGCTGCATGGGCACACTTCGCACGGACGTGCATGTGCAGTAACAAAGAATTTTTTTAAAAAACAAAAAAGCTGAAAAAAGATGGCAACCGCATGCACAGTGCTGGAACTCGGCTTCTGCGCATGCTCAGAAGGGGGAAAAATTAAAAAAAATATGGTGGCGCCCACGGACCGGCACTGACTGATCCGGTTCGGTGACATCATCGTGACATCACCAGTGGGTCGCTACTGATTCGGGCGAACCGGTCTGAACCGGGAGGAACCCACCCCTGGTTTGCACCCAAAAACTAGAACTAACTCCAACCATTTCCACCCAAGATGATGATGATGAGGAGGAGGAGGAGGAGGAGGAGGAGGAGGATGATGATGAGGAGGAGGAGGAGGAGGAGGAGGAGGAGGAGGAGGAGGAAGAGGAGGAGGAGAAAGGAGGAGGAGGGAGGGGGAGGAGGACATTATCCATTTAGTCATGTCCGTCTCTTGACAATTTTATGGGCCAGGTATCTCCATATCTTCCGATCTTGCACTTTTTCTTTGCATTGTTCTATGCTCTGGCTGGTGTCAACTTTGATAGTGGTCTGCTGATATAATGTCCCCAATTCAGGTTCCCTGATTATTAAAGCAGCTTAAAATGCTACATCAATTTAGCATTTCTAAGGATATCTGCAGAATGCAGTTTAAAAAAAAATCAGCATGGTAGCTACAATGGTTCAATCAAAAGTCTTTTTTATATATGTCACATTTACAACATATATCTAAAAAAAATAAGCAGAATTTTGATTGCAATGTTGTGGCTTTCATCTATTTTTTAATATTCCCTACAGACAGTCCTGTTGGGTAGCATCATCCTGATGCCTTTTAAGAAAAAAAGGGTAAGTTGATTCCAGATCAAGTGTCTAGATATTCCCCAATATTTAGTTTCAATGTAAGATAACATTAGAGAAAAAACCAAAAGTTAAAGAACTAAAACAGCGGTTCCCAACCTGGGGGTCGCGACCCCTTTGGGGGTCGAATGACCATTTTCCAGGGGTCGCCCTGGCATCTCAGCTCCCCCCCCACTGCCACAAGCCTGGCTATATCACACCCTATAACCCGCGCCCAGCAATCCACCCCGCCACCGCCATTTGGGTTGTTTTACCCTCTGCTCATGCGCAAAGCATTCTGTGCATGCGCAGAGGGTAAAAAAACCCAAATAGTGGCGTATGGGCAAAGTCTCCAGATCCGGGCGAGGTCTCCGTTCGCTTCGCGTGTTGCCTCTGGGAGCTTTTTGAGCCCCGTCGTGAAAGGCGTGCACGACTTCAGCGGGGCCGGGACAGGCGGCTGCCCAGAGAGAGCCACCCCCTTCGCCCCGAATGCTACAGGTAGATGGGAGAGACTCTACGAAAGGCGTGCATGACTTCGGTGAGGCAGGGACAGGCGGTTGCCTGGAGAGAGCCACCCCCTTCGCCCCAAATGCTACAGGTAGACAGGAGAGACTCTGCGAAGTGGATGGCTCTATCCGGGCAGCCGCCTGTCCCGGCCCCGCTGAAGTCATGCACGCCTTTCGCGACATGGCTCGAAAAGCTCCCAGAGGCTACACGCGAAGTGAGCGGAGACCTCATCTGGATCTGGAGACTTTGCCCGAACGCCGCCATTTGGGTTCTTTTACCCTCTGTGCATGCGCAGAATGCTTTGCACATGCACAGAGGGTAAAAGAAGCCAAATGGCGGCGGTGGGGTGGGTCGCGGTGGGGGTGCGGGGGCGGGTTGTGGGTCGCGGCATTAGGAAGGTTGGGAACCGCTGACTTAGAGAATGCTTGCACTATGTCGTGGTATATAAGTCAATAAATAAATAAATAAATAAATAAATAAATAAATAAATAAATAAATAAATAAATAAATAAATAAATAAATAAATAAATAAATAAATAAATAAATAAATAAATAAATAAATTTAATTATAGAACTAAACTGGATGATTCTGGACTTTTTGCTTGAAACTAAAAACAAAGCAAAACCCAAACCTTTGATTTTAGGTTTGTATGATTAAACAGATTTTGTTATTATGCAAATTGCTTAAAATGTTATGAAATCTAAAACCAAGGTTGAGGTGGTAATTTTAAAAATATTTTATTGCACTGAAAAAAGTCTGAATCTTTTTCTTCTTTTTTGCATTTGTCTCTTTCTTTTAGTTCAGCGGTTCCCAACCTTCCTAATGCCGCGACCCACAACCCACCCCCGCACCCCCACCACGACCCACCCCACCGCCGCCATTTGGCTTCTTTTACCCTCTGTGCATGTGCAAAGCGTTCTGCGCATGCGCAGAGGGTAAAAGAACCCAAATGGCGGCGTTCGGGCAAAGTCTCCAGATCCGGATGAGGTCTCCGCTCACTTCGCGTGTAGCCTCTGGGAGCTTTTCGAGCCACGTCGCGAAAGACGTGCATGACTTCAGCGGGGCCGGGACAGGCGGCTGCCCGGATAGAGCCATCCACTTCGCAGAGTCTCTCCTGTCTACCTGTAGCATTCGGGGCGAAGGGGGTGGCTCTCTCCAGGCAACTGCCTGTCCCTGCCTCACCGAAGTCACGCACACCTTTCGTAGAGTCTCTCCCATCTACCTGTAGCGTTCGGGGTGAAGGGGGTGGCTCTCTCTGGGCAGCCGCCTGTCCCGGCCCCGCTGAAGTCGCGCACGCCTTTCGCGATGGGGCTCGAAAAGCTCCCAGGGGCAACACGCGAAGCGAACGGAGACCTCGCCCAGATCTGGAGACTTTGCCCATAGGCCACCATTTGGTTTTTTTTACCGTCTGCGCATGCACAGAATGCTTTGCACATGAGCAGAGGGTAAAACAACCCAAATGGTGGTGGCGGGGTGGATTGCTGGGCGCGGGTTATAGGGTGCGATATAGCCAGGCTTGTGGTAGTGGGGGGGGGAGCTGAGGATGCCAGGGTGACCCCTGGAAAATGGTCATTCGACCCCCAAAGGGGTCGCGACCCCCAGGTTGGGAACCGCTGCTCTAAGTGGTTTACACCAGTAAGCAATATATATTTACATTGTCCCCAACAATCTGGATCCTCATTTTACCTACCTCGGAAGGATGGAAGTCTGAGTCAACCTTGAGCCGGTGAGATTTGAACCGCTGAACTGCTGATCACAGTCAGCTAAAGTGGCCTGCAGTACTGCACTCTAACTGCTGCGCCACCTCGGCTCTATATAGAGTTTGTGAGAAGGGAAAGGTTACCATGGTTGACACCCAACTCAAATATTTGTTTGGTTCTCATTTCCAGCAGTGAGTTTACAAGGATGATTCAAAACATTATCAATTCAGCTTCTGTCTTGGTTATGCAAAAGGGTGAAAACATTCAGATTTCAACAGTGTTGTCATGCAAAACATAATAGCTGCCAGCAACGAGCTGAATTCTGACATGGAGAGTTCAAGTGTTGACCTTTGGGGACAACATTTTAAATATTCATATCATTTACCTTTAGAATGAATATTGAATGGCAGAGTGAAGGGATTTTAAAGGGCTCGGTGACATGGGTTCAGGAAAGGCGAGTGTTTCAGAATGATGCGGTAGACAGGACATTTTCATGCTATTGTTGTTACGAGGCAGTAACAACTTTTTTTTTTCAGACTGCACACTAAAATATGCAGCCTTTTTTTTTCAGGCTGCATACTAAAAATGTACCAAGGTCATTGTTGTTGTTGTTGTCGTTGTCTCTTCTTCTTCTTCTTCTTCTTCTTCTTCTTCTTCTTCTTCTTCTTCTTCTTCTTCTTCTTCTTCTTCTTCTTCTTCTTCTTCTTCTTCTTCTTCTTCTTCTTCTTCTTCTTCTTCTTCTTCTTCTTCTTCCCACCTTCTTCTTTATTTATCTTCCTCCATTAAGGAGGAAATCCCCAGACCCAACTCACTGGCAAACAGGTAGTGTTACTTTTGCTAATTATAGTGATCTGCCCTAATTACATTCAAGCACTACCTAACACAAATGTTATCCAGCCCAGGTCTTCTTCTGATCAGGAAATCAGAAACTACAAATGGCAAAACTATTGTATACAGTATTTTTGGAGTATAAGACGCACCTTTTTACCCTCAAAAAGAGGGTGTAAACTTGGGTGCGTCTTATACACTGAACCCCACCCACCCAGCCACCCCCACCCTTTGGCCTCTGTCTGCCAGCAATTTACCTCTTACAGCAAACAGGGCAAAGCCTGATTAGCACAAGAAGAAAGTATCTGCCTCCCAACACACAGCTGACTCAGAAGCCACCTGGTAAAATGAAGCTAACTATGGTGGCTGTGAGGAAACAAATTGAAATAGACTGCTGGGCAATGTTTGACTGCTGAAATTGAAAGGAAGTTAATTGCAAGCTGCTGTGGCCTAGAGGAAAGAGCTCTTGCCTCACAATCAGGAGGTTGTGAGTTCTATCCTAGGTAGAGGCAGATTCTGTTACTTTGTTAAATGTTTGTAGAGTGTTCAAATTATTAGACTTATTTTTTAAAGACTGCTTTATTATTGTTCTAGACAACTTAACAAAATGAAGAAGCTTTTTAAAATAAATGCTTGCTCTGAAGAGGCCCAGTGCTTTTGTATCTTCTTTTAAATAGCAGAGAATGTATACTTCCAGAAAGCCACATAAAATTTAAAGATCTGTAAAAGTATAATCTGAAATGTAATAGTGTCCTGTTCAGTAAATTTCCTGACAGTTAGGACAATTGGAACTGAAGTTAGAACTGAAGTGGTGTAGGGTTCCTGCCTAAGCAGGGGGTTGGACTAGAAGACCTCCAAGGTCCCTTCCAGCTCTGTTATTATTGGAGGAATTGGTGTGATTACATTTAAGAAAACTTTCTGGCATTATGTACATTTCTCCAATTCTTTGCTATTTCTATGGGTCAGGCACACATGCACAGAAATACACAGCAAACAGTGTATATCATCTGTACTGTTTGCTGTTTGCTGTTTGCTGTTTGGCAAATTGCTGGGAGGCAGAGGCCTTTTTTCCTTGTTTTCCTCCCCCAAAACTAAGGTGCGTCTTATACTCCGGTGCGTCTTATACTCCGAAAAATACGGTAGTTCTTGTTCGTTTGTTTGTTTGTTTCATTGCAATCCCTCTAGGCTGCCTGTCATCTTGTCAATAAATGACCTCTTGTTCCTTCGGTTCTCCCTTCTTTCAATTTTAGGAGCTCAGGAATTCTGACCAATCCCTTGCTTTTGACCTACTCACTCTTCCGTCATATATTTGTTTTGCAATTCAGTTTTCATTCAAACACTCTAGGTGGCCCTAATGTTTCAATATATTCTTTCATGCTGGTCACTCATTTGGGAATTCAAGCCACATTCTTTTAGCACCCATTCATTTTTGGAGTCTTATACTTCTTGTTTTTTGGGGGACATGGTAGCTCAGTGGCTAAGACACTGAACTTGTCGATCAGAAGGTCGGCAGTTCAGTGGTTCGAATCCCTAGCACCGCATAACGGAGTGAGCTCCTGTTACTTGTCCCAGCTTCTGCCAACCTAGCAGTTTGAAAGCACGTAAAAAATGCAAGTAGAAAAATAGGGACCACTTTGGTGGAAAGGTAACAGTGCTCTGTGCTCCTTCGCGGCATTGAGTCATGCCAGCCACATGACCATGGAGATGTCTTCGGACAGCACTGGCTCTTAGAAACGGAGATGAGCACCGCCCCTAGAGCCGGAAACAACTAGCATGCATGTGCAGGAGAACCTTTACCTTTATCTCTTGTTTTACCCCCTTACACTTCTGAACACTATTGCCACTTCTACTGACTGTTATGCATCTCACTTCCATATACAACCATTTGTTTCCTTGGCCAACATCTATTCTCCATAACAAAACATATACCTTTGTACCAATACCATACTAATGGATGATTTAACTTTTCTCCATCTATTTCCCAATCTTTAGTAAATATTCTATTATAATTCTTTTAAAGAAAATAATCACTTAACAGATTAACAGATTAACAGAATTGGAAGGGATCTTGTAAGTCATCTAGTCCAACCCCCTACCAAAGCAGGAGACCCTACACCATTTCTGACAGATGGCATTCCAGTCTCTTCTTGAAAGCCTCCAATGATGAAGCTCCCACAACTTCTGAAGGCAAAGCTGTTCCATTGGTTGATTGCTCTCACTGTCAGAAAATTTCTCCTTATTTCCAGGTTGAATCTCTCCTTGTTCAATTTCCATCCATTATTCCTTGTCTGGTGTTCAGGTGCTTTGGACTACCATCTCAGTAGTGAACATTAAAAGTTACAATAGAGCTGAATAAGAAGATTTATGAACACTCCTGAAAGTTGCAATTGTTTCCTCATGGCCCCATGATGGGTGCTCGACAACTGGCATGCATTTATGATGGTCACCGCACCCTGTAGTCATGTGATCACCATTTGTGACCTTCATGGCCTTCTTCTGACAAGTAAAGTCAATGGGGAAGACAGCAGGAAGTCAAAGTCATATGACATGGTGTTTAACAGTACAGGTAATTCACTTAACAACTGCAGCCAAAACTGGCATCTAAGTCAGGTGTGGTCACGTGATGTTTCACTTTATCACCAGATCATTTAGGGGTCCCCTTTGTGGTCAAAAGATGAGGACAACCTGTACTTGTTTTATTTTGGTTTCCAATTGTATATAACTTACCATTGGTCTTTGATACATTCATTTCTACACTCCTTGTGTTACAATCAAAATACTGAGGAAAAATAACGAGGGGGGTTTGAATTCAGGGAAAATTTGAGCATGCAGAAAGAGAAAAGTAAGGGAGCAAACTAGCCCAGGTCTCTATACCAGTTACCAGGGATAAGGATTGTCATAGAGAAGGTCACCAGGAACAATCCATAAAAATCAGACAAGGTTGGAACGACAGGTCCCCAAAATAAGAACTGGTATGCTGCAGATCATATAACAGTGACAACAACAAATGACAGATTGAAATGATGTAGAAATGAATGTGTAAAGAACAATGCTGGCAAGGAATAAAAAGACTAGCTGTACTGGTCTCTATTGGAAGAGACCCAGTTTTCACAGGCAACTATTTTCAATAGAGGAATCTTTCTTCCCCAGTCGTTGTACAACTTTTGGCCAGGATATAGAAGGGCAAGTGAGTTTACATAGAACACAGAATAATAGGGTTGGAAGGACCTTGGAGGTCTTCTGGTCCAATCCCCTGCTTGTTGTGACCCAGCACCGCAACCCACAGAAAAACACACACACAACTGTTTGTTATTAAAGCAAAAAGGGTCCTTTTACTAATGAGGGTTCTTAGTAAAAGCGCAGGGGTTTTAAAAGTCCATAAACAAACAATAGGAGAGTCTCGGGGAATAACGTTCCTTTGGTTCTTTGGGGGTTAATAACCAAACGTTCAAATGTTCAAAACAAATACCCATTAAGTCTCTTCTTATCTCACAAGTTGGCTGGCTTCCCGGAATAAGCCTTTCAGAAGCTGCTTTCTCCAATACAAGATTTCCAAGCCAAACTCTGATGCAAACAAAACTCTGAATGTGCTTGCAGATCACTGACGTTGTTCTCAGCACTGATCGCTGACTGCGCTGGACTAATATAGGCACTGAAGGGCGTGGCCCAATTAGCCCTCAGTGCTACCTCCGAGGAGACCTATGCTTACTAAGCCAGTCCTGTCTGCTGGCTGCTCTACGAGCCCTAGCATCCAGCAGAGGCTCTTCATCCCCTGATGATTCACTCTGCTGCGCAGGTGCAGAAGGTCCTGGCTGATCATCCTGCTCTGGCACCGAGTCTTCATCACTGGCCGACTCCGGTGCCAGGCACATGGGCTAGTACTGCTGCACCATGAGCGGCTCCATGTCCTCCGGGTCCTCAATCATCTGCGCTGGACACGGGCAAGGCACAACACTGCTCAAGCAGGAAATCCTATATCATTATGGCCAGACGGCTGTCCAATCTCTTCTTGAAAACCTCCAGTGAAGGAGCATCCACAACTTCTGGAGGCAAGATGTTCCACTGATTAATTGTTCTCACTGACAGGAAATTTCGCCTTAGTTCTAGGTTGGATCTCTTTTTAATGGTCTTCCACCCATTCTTGTCCTTCCCTCAGATGGTTTGGAGAATAGGTCAACCCCCGTCTTCTCTGTGACAACTCCTCAAATACTAAAAAAATTGCTATCATATCACATGTGTGTGCATATGTGATGTGGAAGCAGTTAACAAACAATAAAGGTTTTGTAGGTTAAGAGGGAGGGAGGGAGGGAGGGAGGGAGAGAGAGAGAGAGAGAGAGAGAGAGAGAGAGAGAGAGAGAGAGAGAGAGAGAGAGAGAGAGAGAGAGAGAGAGAGAGAGAGAGAGAGAGAGAGAGAGAGAGAGAGAGATTAATACTATACAAACAAAACTCCAGGGTCATGGAATTACCAACTCAGACAAACAATCCAACAGTAAACAACAGTCTAATCAAGGAACCACCAAGAACACTCCTACCATCACTGACAGGGCAAGCCACTTGTATACAAACCCTTTCCTTTCTAGCACTGAAGATATTACCTAGCTGAGTAATGAAATGTCTGCAAGAAAACAGCCAACCTCAGAGAGCACCAAACTACTGTATGTGTTCCCTTAAGTATTTCATTACTGCAAATGATCCAGAAATCCTGTATCTCCATTGAAAATACGTGAGTGTACCGACTAAAAAATTTCACACACACACCCAATGCTGAGACACTTCTATCTTGTCTTTCGATGAAGTAGAACAGAATGGACAAGTGCCTCACCAAGATGATTGAAAGTAAAAGTGAATGAATGAATTATAAATTGAGGAATCTGAAGCACAAGTTGCTTCATGTAGTCATTTTATTTTATTACTAGTAGCTGGATATCCGTGCTTTGCTACAAAAGTATGTGATCAGGCTTGATAAATTAACAGTTAAAGCTTGATAATTAATGAGTATTTACGATAGGGCTTGTTACATTGACACCTAAAGCTTGAAAATTTATGTAGAATGTGTAACTCCTTAGCATCAGAGCGTGTTAATATAAGGCAACTGGCAGTTAGAAAAAAGTTCTTTTCAGGTGGGGAGGGGGAGTAGAATGTCTTAACATGCCCGGTTTAGCAAAGGGGTAGCATCAGAGTGTGTTAATATAAGGCAACTGGCAGTTGGAACAGAGTTCTTTTCAGGTGGGGAGGGGGAGTAGAACGTCTAACTCTTTAGCATCAGACCCTGTTAATTAATATAATACTTTATAAAAAATACTAATGATATGATGGTCATTTCAAAAAATCCTTTCTTAGCAAGCACCTAGAAGCCAAGAGGAACATGCGTGCCAAGTTTCAAGTTTGTAGACTTTACAGTTCTGGAGATTTTGTGATGAGTATTTGGCTTTTATATATATAGATATCCTTTGAGTCAGTCTTGATTCCTGGCAATAGCCCGGAAAAGTTCCTGCAGTTTTTTGGGCCAGATTTCAGAAGTGATTTGCCACAGCCTCCTTCCTAAGGCTGAGAGACAGGGACATCTTTTTCAATTGTTTCCTTGTCATTGGTTCTTGCACACTAGAAAATATCAGTTCCATTTTTTGACATATCAAAATCATGCCCATATAAATATCTAAATCCTTCTATTCTCTGACTTTGGTTTCAGTCCAAATAATTTTGTCATGTTTAATCCTAACTACTACTACTACTACTACTACTACTACTACTACTACTACTACTACTACTACTACTACTACTACTACTACTACAATTTATTACATTTATATGCGGTATGCAGAGCAGTGTGGGGGCCTAGAAATGGAGCTCTTGCCTCACAATCTGTGAGTTCAATCCTAGGTACCATCAGATCAGGGGAGGGTTGCACTTACCTCGCTACATGCGCACACCCCCTCACGTGATTTTGCTTCCTGTGCATGCGCGGAAGCAAAATCTCGCTAAAATCTTGCAAGG